>MVGT01001109.1:164770-176709 GCA_002174775.1 Macleaya cordata
AATCTTGAATTCGGGATTTACCCGTGATTCAGAATTTGGGGTGTTACAAATTGGTATCAGAGCTTAGGAATTAGGTCTTACATGGGTCTGTATGTGGGCAGTGGGTACTACTTTGGCCTAATTTGCTTTGTAAATTTTGCTAATTACTTAATGGCTGGATAAAATTTTTGTGTACCTCACATGTACCTTGTCTGTTGCTCAGATGCATTAACATTAAGGAATTAGTGTGCAATGGAAGTTTAGTAGAATTTACTAAACATTAATTGATACTGACATATAGTTAATGCTCTTATTTTTGATAAAGATGTGGTTACCAAACCAAGGATCAAAATCGGACTGATCGGGACTGATTTTCCCAGAGGGATTGATATCCCGCTATCGATAGTTGTGGTTGCCGAACCAATGATCAATATCGGAAGTGGTTACCGAACCAAGGATAAAAATCGGACTGATCGAGAATGTGATTTTCCCAGAGGGATTGATATCCCGCTATCGATAGTTGTGGTTGCCAAACTAAGGATCAAAATCGAAAGTGGTTACCGAACCAAGGATCAAAATTGGACTCATTGGGACTGTAATTTTCCCAGAGGGATTGATATCCCACTATCGATAGTTGTGGTTGCCGAACCAATGATCAAAATCAGAAGTGGTTACCGAACCAAGGATCAAAAATCGAAAGTGGTTACCAAACCAAGGATCAAAATCGGAAGTGGTTACCGAACAAAAAAAAATCAGACATGTTATATTGAAGAAGTGTAACATGATAAATTTTCTCACAAATGATAATAATAAAAAAGGGAGAGAAAGATAACTCAAGTAATATGGAAATATCGTATTACTGCTTAGTATCAGTGATTGAATAGTTAATTAATCACAGATAAAAAAATAATAATAAATATGTAACTGCCATATTTTGACATAACAATGTGAAATTAACGAGTAGGCAGGTTACTAGTAGTCATTTACAGGTGTTGCTTAAAATAAATTTCGAGGACGAAATCCCTTTAAAGGGGGTAGAATGTAATACCCTGAATTTTTGAGTTCAAATTCGCCTTGGGTCTAACCCGAGAACTAGTATTATGAATTTATCTTAAATTGAATTATCTTTTGTGTAGTTATCTTTTGTAATAAGATCTATATATACATATTTATGTATGGGTTAGATGGGCTAACCCAATAATTTAGTAATGGACTTGGCAATAAAACTATAGGTTAAATAGGCTAAGCCCCTCTTTACTTATTTTGGGTTAAGACAACTCAACATTTTATAGCTTATTATTTATATTTTCGTATATATATTCATCAGTATAATTTAAACTTATCTTTGGACATCTTATGTTCCAAATTGGGCTTGGGCTATTTCTGATGAAGTTGTAGCTCTTTGAATCTAGTTTTCAGAATGGTATGGTGGGTGATATTCGGACTTATGTTCTAGGAGTTATGGTCATTATAGTATAATGTATACATATGGATAATTTATATAGGAATAATGTTTATTCACTCAAAACTTTTGATTTAATCCATAAGATCATTTTGATTGGTACATGTCATCAAATTATTAAACTAGGGACATAAGTCACATCAAAGTTTTGGTACATAAAAGTTTATCTAGTATTTACTATTTTTATTAAATATTTGACTAAGAATAATACTAATAAAGATTTAATCTAACATCCACCCCCATCACCACTAGATAGTGGTAGATTTACCATAATCACTACCACTACTAAGTATGATGGTTAGTCTACCACCACTAAGTGGTGGCTAGTCCACCATTGTAGTGGCTAATCCACCACTATTAATTTTATGATTCCATTTTCACCTATATAAAGAGGTAGTTTGTAAAGACAAGGGGGGGGAGATAAGAAAGAAGAGAGAAATAGAAAGAGAGAAATAGGAAGAGAGGTTTTCAATTAGAAATAAGTATTTTCAACATCAAAAAAAGAGTTTTTATACTAGATTTGGAAGCAAATCAAAGGAGGAGCTACTAATTCTCCTTGGAATAACTCTAAGTAGGAAGAAAAGAGATTAGAAGAAATTAGCCGTTGGTCAAGATTGGACCGTTGGATGGTCCTAAAAATTGAGTATGATGTAGATGAGATAATAATTATACTTGGTTAAAATATCAGCTTATTTGGAGATGCTTAAGGACTGCAATCATAATAAAAATCGTCATTTTTGTTAGAGGAACAAAAATAGTGAGTTTGAAATGAGAAATTCATTACTCTCAATCCTACTGTTGGATCTGTCTAACATTTTTACACAAGTGTTATGGGATATATTAAATACTACTGTAAAATTTTCAAGTCAATTGGATAAAGGAAAGATCTTGATCAATCATGAAAACCCTACTGGAGTTGCTACTCTAAATTGTAAGTAGTTGGTTAATTGAAGGGTGTGGACCAAAGATCTACCGTTGGATTGGTAAATATTTCATATATTTATTTATTAATATATACATATATATCATAGAAAAAGGTAAAGAGTTACTAGTACTATTTTTAGATTTATAATTCACCTTCGTTAAATTCTATTTCGTTTAGACAAGTCCTTACATGAGTAAAATTTCTGGTATATGTTTGATAATCTGGTTACTTCTCTTTGATCATAGATCTGATTAAGGATCCGCTTGATGTGTCGAAAACTAGACAAATATTCTTGTTTATATTAAAATTTGATAATTTTTTAAGTTTATTTACTATAGTTTTGATTTATCCAAAGTTGCTGAACTGTAATAGAGACCTAGCTGAAAGTATTTTGTTTAAAGTTATGAACTACGTAATGCTTGATCCCTAAAGGGTACGTAGGCAGCCGTAATGACGGTTCAGCATAAAATATTCTCAAACTATAAACATTAGACCATTCATGAGCTAAAGGTATACTATTTATTTTTTCTATAAATGGTACAATATTAACTTGGGCGTCGGAGTGTTTTCTTTTGTTTTGCAGGTACCCTCCACTATTGCCTTAAGAAAAATGGATAGAAGTCCACAAATGTATAATTATTAGATTACAAGATGCATTTCAAGGATATTTACGTGAATTAAAACATTGTGGTTAAATATCTGGTATTGAACCATGAAGTAAATTATTTTTTTTATGCATAACGTTTTAACCATCATAGTAAAGTTAAACTTTTGTGCATGTCTTACTTAATTCACTATGATATGTTCTACATTTACGTACACTTATAAAGAAAGATATATATATATGTAAACTGGTTCTCCTTTATGATGAGTTAACACACGAATTTTAAATCTTGAATTCAGGATTTACCCGTGATTCAGAATTTGGGGTGTTACACAGTCCTGCCTCAGGCGGTTTAGCCTTTGTAGGGCCTTCCAGAGCTTTTTGGGTTGTTTTTATGTTTTTCGAATTTTCCGAGCTTGTTTTCGGGGTTTTTCGGGGTCATTTTTGTGTTTTTCAGACCTTCTAAATTCATTTTCGGAGGTTTTCAGAGTTCTTGCTAAGAACCTTTTGGGGTTTCCGAACTCGTTCTTCATGGACCATTTTCTTGATTAAACTAATGTATGTTCGACAATTAACATGATATACACAATATTCCCCTTTTGAATTATTTGAATTAGGGGATCCCCATTGTTTTGTCCATTCAAAATAACTTTTGCCTTTAATTTTTTCTAAGATCCGATCTATCAGAGTATTGAGAAGAATATGCCTCTTGACTGCTTCATTTTATTTTTGAGCTCGTTCATCTCGAACTTACCGCCAATCCTTGATGTCTACATCAGACCATCGTCTCTTGTCAGGATTATCGTGTTATTCTCGTATACTATCACTCAACTGTCTGTTTTAACCTCGCGAAACTTCATATAGGTTAGTTCGTCCAGTAGATAAAACATAGTATTCATCTTCTAATTTCTCATATTTCTTAGCTCTAGAGATTAGTTCTTGCATCGTTCCAGGTAGATCAACAATCAAAGTCTCGTGAAATCTTGTTCCTGGAATTAATGCATTCTTGCAGGCAATTATGACAGTTCGTTCATCAATAACAGTAATTGATTACGCAACAGATTGGAATCTGTGGCGCCCGGCCTTTTAGTATGCCCGAGCGAATGATCGCCAACATCACTTTCATCGAACGAAGACTTTCTCCTTCCTCTCACCCACTTCGAAGGAGTAGGATGCCAAGGAACCTGAGGGTACAAATTGTTTATAAAGAAACGTTTACGTCATTCTGCAATTCACTCGCGAAGCTATTGTATGTTTCTGTGATCCTCTGGATAAGGGTAGAACTTGCTCCGTTTTGTTGTGAGATAATGATGTGTGGTGTGTGTGTTTAATATGTAGATGTTTATCACTTTCCTTCTTTTAGCGCATTTTTCTGGTCGCTTTAAAAGGGGAGGGAGAGTCTCATCCTCTGTTCAATATTATAGAGTCGCCACCTAAATTTTTGAGGGTATCAGGTCCCTTTTATTAGAAAAAGCATCTGAAAGTCTAAAATCCTTACGGTTATTAGTTGGAATAACCGTATGTCAATGTGACTAAGGTTAAGGATTACACAATCACCAAATAAAAATAATATTGGTGATAAAGATGGAAACTAAAATCTCTAATCAAGAGTATTGACTTATTCGATTCTTTAACATGCGGAAACAAGAATCGAATATTTCAATCTCTTAATAAATATAAAGATATGCACAAGAGATTTTGTTTACGAGGAAACCCAAACTGGGAAAAACCCCGGGACCTAGTCCAGAAAAGAATCCACTAAAAGAAATGAAAACTTACAAACCGATTTACCACTCGATGGACACGAATTACGACTCCCTCTACGCTCCAACAGCTACGGTGTATAGTTCTTCAACAAATTCGAACTCCACGAATTTGCCTCTTAGTAGATGATGATGCGTCTCCAACTTGACCTCCGCAAGTCCCGCACCATGAACCAATACTTGACTCTTCAAGTATCACCACTTGCTTGACACTTTCAAGCTTCACCACCGGAATACCACCGGCACACAAAAACAGAGTTTTGGTTTAAAGTGGGAAGGATTTGAACCAAGTTCAACAAGCTTGAGAACTAAGAATTTCGAGTTTGAAAAACTCTCAAGAGCTTGTTGAGGTGAGGGGTGAATGGTTGATTGAATACTGGAGATTCAACCCCTATTTATAGTGAAGATGTCCAGCTCAATCCTAGACTAAATTATTAGTTCTAGGTCTAATGGTAGACACCATTATTGGGGATGAGAGAATAATCCATTGAGCCTCTCATCCCACTTAGAAATGTTTTCCCATGCTCAATTATCTCCCTGAAACAAGGCTTAGAGGGAGATGAGCAATAATGTGTTAAAAAGTTACTTTACAGCTCAGAAAATCGCACTAAAAAAAAAGAATCTGGGCGTTGGTTTCGAAATCAAGCCAGTCGGTTTCGAAACCAACATGTGGTTTCGAAACTGACCTGATTTGGTTTCGAAACCAACAAGCACCTGTGATGGTTATTGTCTTTTGGTTTCGAAATCAACAGGTTGGTTTCGAAACCAAACTTCATCTGAAGATAGATGTGGTTTTGGTTTCGAAACCAAACTGTTTGGTTTCGAAACCAAAATTCATCTGAAGACAGATGAGTTTTGGTTTCGAAACCAACAGTTTTGGTTTCGAAACCAAACTTCATCTGTCATCAGATAAAGTTTGGTTTCGAAATCAAACTGAGGTTGATTTCGAAACAGACTTTTCCCTATATAAAAATAACACCATCAATGCAGTTGGTTTCGAAACCAAGCTTCTTGGTTTCGAAACCAAAACTGTCCAGATTAAATTTTTATCTTTTAAAACACATTTTATCAAGAACAAACAGTGTGGGAAACACTCTTAGCAATCTAACCACCTATGGTACTTAGTGTTCTAAGTCACTTACCATCCTAGGATGTCTTCCGGTGGTGAGTTGAGTTCTTCGGAGCCTTTGTAGATTTCTTCTCTTTCAACCGAAGTGAACCGAGACTCACTAGACTCTAACTCAGAATTACAAGAGATCATCTTGAGTTAATTTTTGACACGAAATTCGACAAACATAAAACATGGACCTTTCAATCTCCCCCTTTGTCGATTTCGTGACAAAAACCATTTAAGAGAAATAAAAAAAATAACCCTTCCCCATTACAGCATAATTCCTCTTACAATGTACTCAAGACATAATAAAGACACACTCCCCCATAGTTATGACATCTAAACCTTAGGAGTAATCTTTTGATGATTTCCTGCAAAGAATTCAAACTCATTCCAGAACAAGATAATACAGATAAGTAAGAAAATACAGTATCTTGTAATGAAAAACACATGAAAAACATAGGGATTTCAACCACTCCCCCTATGTATTTGAATTCTCTCCCCCATAGTTATATATACTCCCTGTTGGGTAATCAATTAGAATGATAAACACTTCTCCCCCTTTTTGTCAGAAATAGACAAAGGTGAAGAAGGAAAAAAAATTCCTGCAAGAAGATACATTCAGGTATATATGGAGAAAGGAAATAACTGATGCTTTGACAAGAAAAGAAAAACTGAATCATCCATCAATTGTTCTAGCTTTCCAAGAATCAGATAATAGAGTTTTAAAGAGTGAAAGATGAAGCCGCAAATGAAAGAAATAAAAATGAAGTATCATTTACAACTAACAAAACAAAAAATAGCAACTAGCTATCCATCGTATCAGCACTGGAGGACTCCGCAACAGTAGAAGAAGGTGGAGGAATGTCCTCATCTCCATCAGAACTGGAGGATTCACCAGAGGAATCCTCATCTTCAGTGTCATCATCAGGCTCAATAGGGCGATCATGACTGGTCTTGGATCTCCCCTCTTCTGGCACAGCAGGAATGCCTTCAACCCCAACCTTTGCAGCAATGGCATTCACAACGGGCACCAACATCTTCATGTATGCAAGGATGGTGTTGGTGGCCTGTACTTGTGCAACCCGTGCCTGTCGTCGAATCTCCCTCCGAGTATGTCTGGAAGTACTAGCAAGTACAGGAGGGATCGAAGGAGAAGGCTCAGTAGTAGCAGGAGCAGGAATCCCGGACTCTGGAGCAGCAGCAGGGTCAGGAGCAGGAGCTTCCATAGATTTTAGGTGTCCTGTGATGCGCTTGACCGTACCAACAGAGATAGGGCGCATAGCTTCGAGAACAACCTCATGAGAAGGAATAGCAACTCCGAAATGTTGAAAGATTTTCTCAATAAGCTTAGGAAAGGGAAGCAAGTGGGAATATGTGGCATACTTATTGATTGTGATCATTTGATACACAATAAAATCCGCCATCTTCAGTTTAGTCCTAGTTCCCAAATGAAACAGAAACTCAGCCATGTCGTCACTGAGTTTGCTCCGATTCCCAGAGCAAGGGAAGAGATTAGTTGCAGCAATGTTCCCTAAAACCTTATAGAATAAGGTGCACCTAGAGGCAGGGAAACTTCTTCTCCACCCAAAACGTTCCCCAGCCAATTCTTCTGCAATGGCTTCGGCGCTAGGTAGATATTCCACCTCAGTGTCACGCTCGGGAGGGAATTGAAGTGCCTCCGCATCATCCTCGAAATCGAGGAGAGAGGCAATGAGAGGACTATCCACAATAAAAGGTTTTCCACAAACCATAGTTGAAAACTTAAGACCCTTCTCATCAATATGGTGAAAATTCGAGTAGAATACTCGAACAAGTCTTGGGTAGGCATTCCCATTGCCATTAAACAGCCTATCCCAGTTGCGAAAATTCAACCTTGATTGAATTTCAAGAAGAGTTACATCCTTGTACCAATTAACTTGTCGCTCAACGACAAGAGAACGCTTTTGAAAGTTTTGGATGTAAAGATTGTAACAATTTGCCGAATAAAATTTTTCTTTTGTTCTAGGGCAAATGAAGGATTGGGATGAACCCATGGAGGATCTTGGCCTTTTGGGGTTGGGAGTGGAAGAGGTGGAAGGGTTTGTGCGGTTTGAAGACATGATGAATCCTAAACACAGAACTAGGGTTCAAACACAGGAAAATAAGGAAGATCAAGAGAGGAGGAAGAAGGCTTACCAAGATGGAGAATGCGTGAAAAAGCCTAGCACTTGATCAAAATCTTTTGCAAAACCCTTAAGAATCCACTTCTTGTGTCTTTCGAAATCCCAAGAAAATTTGAGAAGAAATCGAGTGGGTTTCGAAACCCTTTTATAAACCCAAAACAAATACTCCCAAAAATGCCCCTGAAAATGCGTGAAATACGCGGCGGTTTCGAAACCAAAAGGGTTGGTTTCGAAACCGAGACAAAAACTGTCTTCAGGTGAGTTTTGGTTTCGAAACCAAAAGGGTTGGTTTCGAAACCGAGACAAAAAATGTCTTCAGGTGAGTTTTGGTTTCGAAACCAAAAGGGTTGGTTTCGAAACCGAGACAAAAAATGTCTTCAGGTGAGTTTTGGTTTCGAAACCAAAAGGGTTGGTTTCGAAACCGAGACAAAAAATGTCTTCAGGTGAGTTTTGGTTTCGAAACCAAAAGGGTTGGTTTCGAAACCGAGACAAAAAATGTCTTCAGGTGAGTTTTGGTTTCGAAACCAAAAGGGTTGGTTTCGAAACCGAGACAAAAAATGTCTTCAGGTGAGTTTTGGTTTCGAAACCAAAAGGGTTGGTTTCGAAACCGAGACAAAAAATGTCTTCAGGTGAGTTTTGGTTTCGAAACCAAAAGGGTTGGTTTCGAAACCGAGACAAAAAATGTCTTCAGGTGAGTTTTGGTTTCGAAACCAAAAGGGTTGGTTTCGAAACCGAGACAAAAAATGTCTTCAGGTGAGTTTTGGTTTCGAAACCAAAAGGGTTGGTTTCGAAACCGAGACAAAAAATGTCTTCAGGTGAGTTTTGGTTTCGAAACCAAAAGGGTTGGTTTCGAAACCGAGACAAAAAATGTCTTCAGGTGAGTTTTGGTTTCGAAACCAAAAGGGTTGGTTTCGAAACCGAGACAAAAAATGTCTTCAGGTGAGTTTTGGTTTCGAAACCAAAAGGGTTGGTTTCGAAACCGAGACAAAAAATGTCTTCAGGTGAGTTTTGGTTTCGAAACCAAAAGGGTTGGTTTCGAAACCGAGACAAAAAATGTCTTCAGGTGAGTTTTGGTTTCGAAACCAAAAGGGTTGGTTTCGAAACCGAGACAAAAAATGTCTTCAGGTGAGTTTTGGTTTCGAAACCAAAAGGGTTGGTTTCGAAACCGAGACAAAAAATGTCTTCAGGTGAGTTTTGGTTTCGAAACCAACATGAGTGGTTTCGAAACCGAAAACACAAAAATGGCTCCAGGTACAGATTGGTTTCGAAACCAGTCATTTTAGTTTCGAAACCAAAGAACAAAATCACCCAAAAATATGACAAATTTCCCATAAAACAATTTTTAGAAAGAAATTTTGATGGAAACAAGGTATGTCCAAGATAAGTGACCTGTTACACAAGGCTATAAAGAGTATAATGCAATTATCACACGATTTTGCAAGCAAGAGTTTGCTAGACCAAATTCAAATATAGCCTTGTAGATTCTCAAAACAATCAACACCACAATATTCTTTAGAGATGATCAATGAGTGTGTGTGTGTGGAGAGAACAATATCATTTATGTGAGATCATCCTAAAAGGAAGATAGGATAAGGATGTCCATATGACAGATTTCTTCAACTCTGGACCTTACCTAGCATGAATGAACCATCTCACGTTGTACCCTACAAAATTGACCTACATGATTGAGCATAAGATAGAATATAATTTTGTGGTACTCAAGAGCATGAGACATGGATTATCAACAAGACCCCAGTATTTTCCTTGAACTTGCAAGCTACTCTTATCCGAGGAGATGCTTCCAAGAAAGTACCCGTATTGGGATCAAGTGAATCACCATGAGGTCAAGATGAAGAATAAAGAACATCGAGTTCCCAATCTTTTTGCGGGATCTCACTCTTTTTGATGTTCAAACACCGAGTTCAACATTTTTTACGAGAACTCACTCTTTTGGTGTTTCACCAAGCTCAAAATTTTTTACGAGAGCTTACTGTTTTGGTGATGTTTCATAACAAGATATAACAATATTTTTCAGCACTTCATCAAAACACAATATCCTAGTGAGAGATAGTCCAACCATCTAGTTCAGCCCATCATTGAATCATGAGTAATATTTTTCAACCCATCCAATGATCCAAATAGGATAAAAACACACTTACTCAAGAGACTCCTTATGTGTATAACAACTATTTGATCAATCAAGAGAGTATGTGGGTATATAGTAAAGATTCACAAGCTACAAAAAAAATAAGGTAAATCAACTCAGCATGTGAAATCAGAAATGTTCAAGCATTCTACAAGATATAGCCATTAGAAACAGGAAGAATACTTGAAAGTATACTTGTAGTATGCAGAGTTTTTGAAAGCAGACTAGCAAGCACAACTCACTCTTCAACCCCAAAAGATATGCAATGCAAAAACCGGGAAGGAGTGAGAGGAAAACAATTAGTTTTGAGCAATCACACCAATAGATTTTCTAAGAAGTTCAAATCTAAGAGTATCTAGAGGTTTAGTAAGTAAATCAGCCAATTGTTTCTCAGTAGGAACAAACTCAAGACAAATCACCTTGCTTTCAACCAAGTCACGAATGAAGTGATATCTTATGTCTATGTGTTTAGTCCTAGAATGTTGTACTGGATTTTTAGCAATGTCAATGGCACTGGTATTATCACAAAGCACAGTCATAATGTCATGTTCAACGCCATAATCAGATAACATTTGTTTCATCCACAATAATTGAGTACAACACGAACCTGCAGCAATGTATTCAGCTTCAGCAGTTGACAAGGATTGAGAATTCTGTTTCTTGCTTTGCCATGCTACTAAATTATGCCCAACAAAGTAGCATCCTCCTGAAGTACTTTTTCTATCATCAACATTGCCAGCCCAATCTGCATCAGAATAGCCAACTATTTCAGAGTTTGTATCATTAGTGTACCACAAGCCAAATTCAAGAGTTCCCTTAACATAACGAATGATTCGTTTAACTGCTGTTAAGTGGGACTCTTTAGGATTTGCTTGATAGCGGGCACAAGCACCAACACTAAAAGAAATATCAGGACGACTAGCTGCAAGGTAAAGAAGACTCCCTATCATGCTTCGATATTGTTTCTGGTCAACTTCTTGTCCAGATAAGTCCTTTGTTAACTTAATAGTGGTTCCCATCGGTGTGCGAGCTTCTTTTGCAGATTCCATGCCAAATTTTTTGACAAGATCCATGGCATATTTAGATTGAGATATAAATATCCCATCCTTTTGTTGCTTAACCTGCAATCCAAGAAAGAAGGTTAGTTCTCCAACCATACTCATTTCAAACTCCTTGCTCATAAGATTTGAGAAGGATTCAGTTTGTTTGGTTGATGTAGAACCAAATACTATGTCATCTACATAGATTTGAGCAACAAGTACATCATTCCCAGCCCATTTGATGAACATAGTCTTATCAGCTCCTCCTCTTGAGAACCCTTTTCTGAGAAGAAAAGTGGTTAATCTATCATACCAGGCTCTTGGGGCTTGTTTCAAACCATACAGGGCTTTCTTCAAGCGGTAGACATGATTAGGATTGATGGGATCTTCAAATCCTTTAGGTTGCTCCACATAAACTTCTTCTTGAAGGATGCCATTTAGAAAGGCTGTTTTGACATCCATTTGAAAAAGTTTGAACTTTAGATGACATGCAACAGCTAAAAGTAACCTAATAGACTCGAGTCTAGCGAAGGTCTCATCAAAGTCTACCCCTTCAAATTAAGAATACCCTTGAGCCACAAGTCTGGCTTTGTTCCTTACAATAGTACCAAATTCATCAGATTTGTTCTTGAAAATCCATTTGGTACCAATGACATTTGTATTCTTGGGACGTGGTACAAGAGTCCACACTTCTTGTCTTGTAAATTGACCAAGCTCGTCTTGCATTGCTTGTATCCAATTTTC
>MVGT01000216.1:384-49593 GCA_002174775.1 Macleaya cordata
GTTCCGGTGGTGAGTTGAGCTTCTTGGAGTCTTTGCTTCGCAACGAACCGAATGACTCACTAACTCTAACTCAAGTTACATTGACCATCTTGAGTTTACCTTTGACACGAAATTCGACAAATATGACATGAGTGAACTCATGGACCTAACCCTAATTTTCAATTCCAATTTCCAATTCTAAATTTTTTTTTGAAACAGTAACAATACATCTTTTGTTTTAGAAACCGTATGAATTTTTAATGAGAAATTTAATTAAAAAATTTTCTAAATAATAGTTCTAAACAAAAATTACTATTACATGCATGCTTCAATTAATTAGAAGCTTTGAAAAACATAACCCAAAAAACTTAATTAAATTGAAACCTTTTAGTAGTACCCAAAAAGGTGCCTATCAATTTAATTCATTGTAATTGAAAACTTATGGGACTAATTTTGGTGCATACAGGCATCATTCAAACTTAACCCAATTAATCAAATTAATACAACAACACAACAAGAAACTTGTGGGTACTAATTTTTATTTAATCTAATTAAATAAAATATTGATTAAAGAGACCATAAATATCCCACAAATTTCCTTGTTCAACCTAGTAATCATATTGGTCTCCATCAAATAAAAGACCCTATTAACAAGTTGAAGCCTGGGCTTTGATACCACTGTTGGTTTGCTTCCCACAAACCAGAGATTATATTTACACAGCAGAAAACATAATAGGGTTTAAAAAATTAATCTCTAATTCATGTAGGATCTATCAACTGTTAATAGGGATCTTAAAATAGATTAGTTGCTTACCTTCAACGCTTAATCCAACAAACTTGAATTAGAAGGCTTCAACTAGTTGCTCCAATCCTCCTACTGTAGATCACCAAGCTTTCTTCTTCTTCTTGCAACCTGAAGATTAGAAAACCTAGAACTAGAATGGAGGCTAGGGTTTTCTCCACCAGTTATTAATTAGAACTAGGAGAAGAGAGAGAAGGAGAGGAGAGAGAAAGTGGCGGCACACAATAGGGGTGTTCCTTGTGTGTGCCGCCCCTCCCTATTAGTATATATAGGGAGGTCTCCTACTCTTTCTAGAATCCTAGTCTAATTAGGTCTTGGGGTCCCACAACTTTCAGCTAATATTTTATTTAATATTTAGTCCTTATGTCTCACATAATTAAATACTAAATAAAATAATCACAAATTAGTCCACCACACTTTTGTGACTGAATACTCTGATAGTTGTAGTATTTATAAATAAACCCTTCCTCCATTGTACCTGCATTCAAACCCTCCACTGTAAACCGATATTCATAATAATCCTTAGGTTAGTATTTTACTACCAGTCACATCCTTAAGAATTATTATTTCTTAATCCTTGTGCCTCATTCTGTGCAGACTAATTATTATTCTAATAATCTCAGAAGAGATCACTGGCCAGTCTAGAATAATAATTCTCACAGATGAACAAGGGAATATCAAACTGAATGTGGATTTCATATTGAACTAAAATATTCTCACTCTGCAATTATGTCCATCCATCTTGTTCAGAATATTAGATCACGTTTACGTTTCTGACCTCACTAATTGACAAAACAAAATGGACATAATATACACGCAAGGTATATATTAATTCTCAGAATTAAGGTTTAATGCAACAATGGTCTCCATGGAATTTCAGTTATTTAGTGACATGAAATAACATAATTCCATGCTGACCAGTTCGATGTAAACTTGTTACATCAATGCATTGGACTTAGGAGTCAACACTCCGGTGATGGAGATTTATCACACAGTTAACCAATACATTATAGTTTATTGTCAACAGAACCGTGATCTAATAAACTACGAACAATGTACTAATGAACTATATCTCCCACATGCAACACTTGCATGCATCTAGTTCATCTACGTAAACTCATTATTATTATCATGCATGCAAAATTTAATAAACTATTTATTAACACATAAAATGTCGTTTTAATTGTTTTAAGGCATAAACCCAACAACAAGAACTAAATTTTTTTCTTTTTTGAGGGAAAATGGCAGAATTTCATTTAGAAAAAATAGAGGTCGCTAGGCACAGAGAATGTGACTTGAAATGAACCAAAAAGTATCATGAGACTAGAAATCTCAGCCATTAACGACCATATCCTCTAGTTAACCACAAGATTCTCAAAATAACTATAATAACTATACCCTCAAACAGCTTCAACCACAAGAATACAATAACTAAATTCATTGTAATATTACATGAGCATAATAAGAATTGAAAGATTTACATGGCCTGATCGAGTCCTCAAGTTCAATTATTACACCTTCATTTTAGTTGCTCGAAAATCTTGGTTTGGCTCTGTTGAGATTACAGACCCTAGTTCATATAATTTAACAAACTTAAAAGTCAGCGGCTCGAAACTTCAGTAAAGGAAACGGTGGCATTGGATGCGGACGACGCAGTAGAGGTGGAATTATCTCCACGAACCCGATTAGTTGCATCAATGAAGGTAGGTCTAGTTGGCCTATGCTCCAAGCCGGGGCCCTTGCTCAACAACAAAACAATAACTTCAGACATTGTTGGTCTCAAAGCAACTGAGGATTGGGTACATGATAAAGCAATCTCTATAACTTTCTTTATTTCCTCTGATTTGTAATCCTTTGGGTCTAAGTCTTTATCCACCAAATCCATTAATATATCCTCCTCAAACAGTCTCCATGTCTGTTAAACCATGTTTTAGAAAGAGAAAAAAAAATGTAGAGATCCTCTAAACAAATTAATCATAAACAATCTGGCTATAAACAAGATTAACTAAGGTTAATAATGACTTTAGATCCAATGTTTAGGTTAGCTAAAAAATTGAGACATTCATACTGAAACATAACAACACATTCAGAAATAATACATACACAATTCAAAACATACGGATAACTGAAACGGTTTTGTTCTGGTAACTGCCAAAACAGAAATGCAAAAATTAAAATTTTGGATTATGGGTATATAACTATAGGTGGCCAGTGGCGGATCTAGGTTGTGGAGTGGGTGGTCAGTTGACCACCCTCAGTTTTTAAAACTTACCTAATATATTTCAGTTTGACCACTCTATGTTCTTTGATCCATAGTTTTTAAAACTTACCTGAATATATTTTAGTTTGGCCACTAATGTTCTTTGATTTATAGTTGACCATCCTATATTTTTAAAGAAGAGGGATATTGCACCATCCTTATTAAACTACTATTGCACCCCCACATGGAGCAGATCCGAGTGCACTCCTTTTCAAAAAATCTCTAGATAGCACTTTACTGAGATGTGTAAACCAAGATCAAGCCCAAAAGATTCTCTAAGAAGTTCATGTCGGTGTATGTGGTTCACATATAAATGGACGAATACTATCAAAAACGATCCTCAGATATGGATACCAGTGGCCAACCATGGTCACTGACTGCCACCAGTTTGTCAAATCAGCCCTTAAAGGATTGACAAATATAAGCATCTTTTTTTAACCATTGATTTTTAAATGACTTTTGATGTAGTTACTAGTTCTAGAATGGGCTAATTTTCGGATATGATGATCTATATAGTGAGATGAACATCCTCACTAAAAATGTTTCCTTGGATCATCTTCATGTAGACGCCACTTTAGCAAAAAAAAAAAGTGGTGCAATAGTGGTGCACAAAGGAATGGTGCAATATCTCTCCTCATTTTTAGAACATTTCATAAAATAACTAGTTTAGCATCAAATTTAATGCACCATTAGATATTGAAAGTGTGTTTATTGTTAATCTTTTAGAACCTAATAGAAGACAAGAAAAAACATTCACATGAAAATACAAGAGAGGTAGATGGTGGGGCTGTGGAGGCCTGTAGGTGCGAAATTGATGGCTTCTCTCACTTTAACCCTAATTTTAAAAAAAAACTAGATGAAGAAGAAAAAATGGCAGACGACTAAATCCCCATAGGTTTTGGTAAAATTCTCTTGTCATCCTTTCCCTTTTTTCGATTTTATTGGCATAAATACTTTTAGATGCTGCAAAAAGTTTCTTAATAGTCAGTCTGAGGTTAACGATACTTTTTCATGTAAAGTTAATGGATTGACTCGATCAACGCTGACTTAGTCAATATTGACTCGCTCACCCTGAAGAAAATTCCTGGATCCGCCACTGTAGGTGGCATACACCTTGGGTGTAGAGGACAACATTTGAAAGGTGAAGCTACTTAAATAGTTGACCCAATCACGGTATTGTTCTACTGGTTGTATAGTTTCATACTAGTGATGAAGAAATGGCGTAAAAAAGAACGAAAGATACGAAGGTTTGAAAAAATTACCCATTCAAGAAGGTACTGAGACACGGGTTCCAGCCTCATGTCGTTACTCTTTCGACCGCTTATGATTTCAAGAATAACTACACCAAAGCTGTAGGTGTCAACCTTTTCAGATAACTGCCCATGAATAGCATACTCTGGTGCTGTGTAACCCCTGATGCACAAATTTACATTAGCTTTCAAAATTGAAGTTTAGGACAACTATGATCCAAGAGTTTGTTAATTGACATTATGTACAATCGAATAAGTAACAAAACGCTCCGGAAATTGATTGCATAGTCTGTAAATGAAAAGTGACAAGTTTTGCTTTTACTTACAAGGTACCAGCAAATTTAGTACTTAGGTGACTCTGATCCTCCGGAAGAAGTCTTGCTAAGCCAAAATCAGCTATTTTAGGTTGAAAGTCCTCATCAAGAAGTATGTTACTTGATTTTATATCACGATGTATAATACGTGCATGAAACTCATTGTGTAGATATGCAAGTCCTCGGGCGATTCCAACAATTATATCAAACCGTTGCTTCCAGTTAAGGGATCCGCGTCTATCACCTGTTAATTAAGCATGGCATTGTACAACAGTAAATAGACCAAAGCAGAGTAGAAACACTTTCAACTTCCATTTTCCATACACAAAAAATAACACAAGGACCATCCTTTTCTTTCTGTTCACTTGGTACAACAACAAAACTAGTAATAACTAACTAGTTTTATGAGCAAAACTATTAAAACTACTAATTATTTGGTTTATTTATTGAGAAGTTTAGAAGAAAGATAATACCATATAAGAATTTGTCAAGGCTGCTGTTTGCCATGTATTCATAAACTAGTAGTAGTTCTGGGCTTTTGCTACAACACCCAAGAAGTCGAACAAGGTTCCGATGATGAACGTTGCTTATAAGCTTCACTTCGCTCTCGAAGTCAGTCTTCGCTCTGCTTGACTGGATAAATGTAAGCTTCTTGACTGCAACAATTTTCCCATTCCTCAATGTACCCTGCGGCGCGATAAAACAACATAGACAAGCCAATAGATTATATATAGATCCAAGATTTCGGAACAAGGATATAAAGCATAAAGATTTTCCATCGAAGATGTTAATATATAAGAATTACAGTACAATTTCATAATCGACCTGAAACGGGTGATTGATGGTAATACTTGAGAACTAGCAATTCAAATTCAAAGTAAAAAATGCACCTTGTATACATCTCCAAACCCTCCTTCTCCCAGTTTATTTTCTTCACTAAAATTTTTGGTTGCAGATTTAAGGTCGTTGTAGCCAAAAGTCACTGGTCCTCTTAACTCGGTTGCCCCCAAAATATCCCCTGCAAAATAAATTTTTTGTTGCTAATTCAGTTATTGTTCATCCTCGATCAATCGACCATGCCCCATGTACACCCCTTGCATTGTTTCTTTCACAAAATATTGTATCTGAACAGCCTATAACCTTGGTCAGTGTACTATAGTAGCTTTTTGTTACCTCTTTGGGCCTTTTTAGGTTTCCTTCTGAATACTTCAAACAATATGATGAATATAACCATAGCGAAAATAAAACCAGCCCCTCCAACGACCCCGCCGATGATAATTTTCTTTTTGCTGCTTGAACCTCCTGTAGTGATCCAACTTCACCCATTAGTAATATATTATTCACAGTTTCACACACACACACACATATATATATATATATAAAGAGGTTATGGTTACAACAACACTCTTTAGCACTATGCTGAATATATACTATCCCCCACAACCTCCAAAGAGACTTCTAGTTCTGATACCATGTTAATAACAACTAGCTTTATGAGCTCGAACTGTTAGATATATGAATAAAATTGTATATAAGGGCCTACGGGTCTAACTAGAAGTCGACATGAACTTATAAAAACGAGAACTACAATCGTCAACAATATTCGGTTGGAAATTACAACTCACCTGTTCTCAAAAAAGGTGTGAGATCTATTGTTTGATTATCAAGGAAGAACGCGGTATCTGAATATCTCAAAAAACATCCTGCATCCACTGCTCTCCCATCAGCATTAGGAGGACAATTTTGTATATTGTTGTGTGCAACAGTTAAGCAGTCATTACACCCAGCCTCACTCACTGTCACTGCACATTGTGCCACACCATATACAAAACTGTTACTTCCACTGATTAGTTCCTTCTTTGCCGCTGCAAAGAACCCTCCTATCCTTGGCGTTGCAATTACAAGATCTGCTAACAACCCATCAGTTGCTGAATTGAAAGCATTTGCTTGAGATGAGATTTTGTTCCCGCAAACCCCTTTGTTACCAAGGAGAGTTGTCTGATCAAAGAAGGCATTGCTCTCATACCTCATGAACAAATTGATCATCAGTTAGTTAATATTGTTTTCATTAACAGCCACATTAAAGTAAAGTAGATGAACAATGATAAGGATTGAAAATCTTGCTTATTACTTTATACATAAATTAAGGGTGTCATCAACATTTCCAGTATAACACAACACTTCATAATTTCAATTTCTTATTTTTTCATAAGGAGAAAATAAAATATGATGAATTAGTAGTTGTAAAAATCAAAGACTGAATTTTGCAAAGTTAACATCTTCTGCGTAGCAATTCGAATGTCATATTTGCCCTTTTCATAAGGACATTTTATTTTTCTTGAACCCAAATTATTCTTACACCTCTTTTACACTCACATGTGCACCCAAAATGACCTAAGGTAAATTTTCTATAAGAATGATCTCTTAACTGCACGTGTCGATCATTCTCGTGAAAACTCACATTATTCTAAACTTTAACTCCAATTGTTAAAAATTAAGAGTAAAATTGATGGTTTTAAAGGTTTAAAATGCAACCAACTTTTGACGGGATTAAGAACTTTAGAACATTGACCTCCTAAAAAAAATCAACAGTAGATCATCTCCGTGTGAGCT
This sequence comes from Macleaya cordata, assembly GCA_002174775.1. NCBI lineage: Eukaryota > Viridiplantae > Streptophyta > Magnoliopsida > Ranunculales > Papaveraceae > Macleaya > Macleaya cordata. The sequence goes on from MVGT01000216.1 coordinate 7,603, forward strand.
CTTTAGCCAAGTGTAAATAAGCCTAGGGTGAAAGAATAAATAACAAGAACAAAAAGTTTGGGTCTGAATCTAGGGATCTAATTTTTAACAAAACCTTTGACAAAAAAATCTCAGCCCTAGATAGATTGGAAGGGAGTGCTATTTTGTACACCTTCTTTTCAAGGATGTGTAGATTCCTTCCCTAACCCAATCATTAAAAGTTGCACTTTTTGATGATGGGTTTATTTGTCAATTTGTAATGATTGGATTAGGGAAGGAGTGGACACCACATAGAAAAGAAGGTGGACAAAATATGACTCATTTGAAAGGTTTACAATATCCCCTCTCTAATCCAACCTTTAAAAGTTGTACTTTTCAAGATATTGTGGGTTGACTTAGCAACTTTTAATGTTTAAGGATTCAGCGCTACTATTTGGCCCGACCATATTACAAAACAAATGCCAGATGCTTATGTGGCATGGTGGGTCCAACTGCCACATAAGTTGGAAACCCCCTCAAAATACTTTTGGGAGGAGAAAAGTGGTGGGTCCTATCCTGCCACATAAGTATCTGGCATTTATTTTGTAAGATGGGTGGGCCAAAAAGCTTTATTGTTAAGGATTAGATAAAGAACATATACTTCATTGAAAAAAGGGAAATGCTAGGGGACATCAAATTTTGACATCTAGCATTACATCCCAATAAATTAATTTGGAGTGGGACCCTTAGATAAATCTGGTTTTTGTTTACAAAATGGATCAAATCTTAACCCATTTCTTATCAAAATCCAGATCTAAAATTAGATCTGGGAGAAGAGGAGGATGAGGAGACGAGAAAGAGAAACAAGGAGGAGGAGGAGGAGAAAGAGGAGGAGGAGAAGAGGAAGAGGAAGAGGAAGAGAAAGAGAAAGAGAAAGAAGAAGAAGAAGAAGAGAAATGACTCCTCCTCCTCCTCTTACTCCTTTTTCTTCTTCTTCCTCCTTCCTACTTCTTCCTCTTGTTTTTTTCCAAATCTAATTTTTAAATCTAGAAAAGAAAAAGGAAGTGGAAGAAGATGAAGGAGGAGGAATAAAAGGAGGAAGAAGAAAAAAATAGGAAGAAAAAGAAGAAGAACAGATGAAGTAATAGAAGAATAAAGCGGCGACGGCACTAGGTCACCGTGAACCCTCTTTCGACCAAATTTTTACCCACTTTTGACTGACTTTTTACTCACTTTCGACCGACTTTTGACCTAATTTCGACCGACTTTTTACCCAACGTCTTCTTGCCGTCGTCGTCTTAGAATCCTGCGGTCATCTTCTGATAATTGCTATAATAATGCAATTATTCTTGTTATTATTCATGCATTATTGCATTTTCTTACTGAAATTTTTATTTTTAAACATAAAGTGCATAGTTCTCTCCTCACCATGGTGTAGTACACATTTTTCTGATAAAGATGGTATATTCACATGTTTTTATATGAGACCAGATGACCCACTTATAAATTATTCTTTGTTTTGTATGTGCAGGTGAGAATTCTTCTGAAGAGGAGATCAAAATGGATAGATGATTCTTGTAGTTTGCGCGAGTATAGGATGATCCTGACGGAATTGGAATCCTAATTAATTTGGAAACAGAGGAGTACGGGATCCAATGGGGAGGACGGTTAAGCAATGTTTTAAAAGGAGGCAGCAGCAGTGGAGATAAAGGAGAGTGTACAAGAGAGAGAGACAGAAGAGCAACAACATCACGTAAAGGAGAGAGAGAGAGAAAGGAGGAAGAAGCCGACAGCAGCAGTTGTGGTCGTGCACGTGTTCCAATAGTCAACTAGTATACTGTGCACTTGCAATTATAATTAAATAGTGCTTTTCAAGCCTATCAAGTTTTTGGCGCCGTTGGCGGGGAGTGTTAACGGAATACCCTAATCAGTGTTATTAATTTTCTAATCGTAGATTTAGGGTTTTCAATTTTATTTAATTAGGGTTTTATATAAAAAAATCTCTTTATTTTAGTACTATTTCTAGGAATTCTTTACTTTAGTAGTTTAGAATTTTTTATTTCTATTTTACGTGTTCTTTTCTCTTGTTGGTCTTTGCAGGTTATACAAAGAAAGAAAAAGAGAGCAAGTGAAGGACAAAAAGGAAACAACGAGACGAGAAGAACAATTTATTTTTAGGACTTTTATTTTATTTTATTTATTTAGAACAACTGTATTTAGGGTTTGCTTAAGGACTTTGTAATAATTTTTAATTAAGTTTTGACTCTGAAAATCAGAGCACAAGTTGTAAATATGGAAGGAGGACAAGTACGATCTTGTCTCGGCCCCTGGGGTTAGTACACTAACACATGAGTTAGTGGCCCGAGCCGACTCAACTGGTTCGTCCCCCGTCCTGAACGAGAGGTAAAATTCGATCAACTTGTGAATCCCCTGCCAACAGGTTTTCTGGATGCCTTTCTGTGCATAATTGCTTGCGAATTGAAAATATTTTATTGCTTTTCTTAGTAAAAGGCACACCCAACCCAAACAAGATAAGAATCTGGATTTCATCACCGGGTTTCTTGTGCCCGACCAGAAAAATCTAACTTGACGCGATCCTAAGCCTAAAATTTTGACTAGCAAGAAGACCCTAGGGTTTCGAGCTCTTAGGACAATCTTTTTACGGGAACAACAACTTCATTATTTACTTAACAAACTCTCAGGGAAAGCTAGCGATTAAGGAAAGTTCTGACAAAAATGCCACCCTGAGAAAGGGGAACGTTGCCTAAGTAAGACAGTGTCAAAAGCTTTCTAAGCTTACTGCTCGAACTGGGAACTTACCTAATCAGGCTGCTTTGACAGGGTTTGCTAGGTTAGCAACTGAAGATTGCTTTTGAAGAGAATAGGAGCTAGTCTAGAAAACAAAGAGAAGACTCCAAGAAACATTTTTCAAGGATCTTGCTCTCAAATTTAGGTGAGCGCATTGCTTGCTAGAAAGCTAAGGTTGCTTGGTTTGTCAGCGGTGATTGTGTAGTTTATGTGTGCTTGGAAACGAATTGGTGATCGTGTCGAGCGAAATGATCTCTACGATCTAAGTCCTCTTCCATCTACTTTTGTCAGAAAATTCTCTCTTTTTTTTGAAATGGCTGAAGGTAATGAAGCAAATGTTGAGAATCGAGCACTAATGGATGCTCCTGCTCGAACTTTACGGGATTGTATATACCCGATTGGTATAATGCAACCTCCAGGAGTTATAATACCAGATTGTACTGGTAATTTCGAGTTCAAACCAGGAACAATTAAATCACTTCCTAAATTTAAAGGGATTGATAATGACAATCCTTATGTCCATATCAGAGACTTTGAAGAGATTTGTAGTACAATGCGTCCAAAGGGTATAACTGATGAAGCCCTAAGACTTCATCTCTTTCCATTCTCTCTCAAAGATAAGGCTAAAGATTGGTATTACTCAATTCCTCTAGGGTCGGTTAGAATATGGGTCACACTTACTGAGATTTTCATTAAGAGATTTTATCCTCATTACAGAACCTCGTCTGTTCGTTACCACCTACAAACCTTTAAGCAAAAAACTGGCGAAAGCCTTCACAGTTATATAGAAAGGTTTCGTGACCTACAGTATCAATGTCCTCATCACGGGTTCCCAAAGTCACACTTGGCACAGATCCTCTACGAAGGTCTAGATAATGAGTCTCGTATTCAAATCGAAACAACGAGCAGAGGGGATTTTACTCTAAATGACCCCGATGAATGCTATGACTTGTTTTTCGAACTAGCTGAGAAAGCTAGACAATGGGAACCAGAACCGAGTAGGCACTCTTTCAATAGAGGAGGTATTCACCGAGTTGACACTAGTGTTGAAACTGATGCAAAATTAGCCACTATAATTAGGCGCCTAAAGGCTTTAGAAATGAACCTCCCTAGGAAGCCAGAAACTATAGAGAGACACTTGCCTAATCAAGTGATGAGTTGTGGGAATGAAACCAGCACATTTCCATGTACCATTTATGGTGACCCCAATCATAGTGGACCTAGTTGCACACTAATCTATAGGCAAGAATCTAGTGGTAAACAAGTCCAAGCAGTTTACAATAACCAAAATCCTCGGTATGAAAATAGGCAGAAATACGACCCTTTTTCAAACACTTATAATGCGGATTGGAGAGATAATCCCAACTTTTCTTGGACTAAGGGTCAACACCAAGGGGGCCCATCTGGAAATCCCCCACCAGGTTTCTCCAAAGGATTTTTCACTCATCAACCTCAAGAACAGTTTTCCGGGCAACAGAAACTAACCACCCTCGAGGAGTCCCTAAAAGTATTAACGCAGAATGCAATTTAGAGTAATCAAAAATTTGACACTTTCATGTTGGCTACCCAACAATCCTTACAGACAAATGCACAAGCAATTGTGAATTTGGAAACTCAAATAGGTCAAATTTCTGCCAAATTGAATGATAGGGAGAAGGGAAAGTTTCCAAGTCAAACTCAACCAAACCCAAAGGGTACTTATGGGGTAGGCACATCTAGTGGCCCACCTTCTGATCATGTTCAAGCTATTACTACCCTTAGGAGTGGTCGAGAAATTGATAACCATGTTATAGTGCCTAAGAAAAGAGAACAAGGTAAGAACTTAACTTCACCTGTTCAGGATATAACCCCAGTAAAGGATGAGTCTGATAAAAAAGATGAGGTTACACCTGAAATCACTTATGTTCCTCCAGCTCCTTTTCCACAGAGATTGATGCCACATAGAAAAGGAACCAATGCTAATGAGATCTTAGAAGTGTTCAAACAGGTTAAGATTAATATCCCAATTCTAGATGCCATTAAGCAGATCCCATCCTATGCAAAATTTCTGAAAGATATGTGCACTGTGAAAAGAGGTTTAAATGTGCATAAGAAAGCTTTTCTTGCCGAGCAAGTGAGTTCCATCATTACACATAGGACCCCTCCTAAATTCAAGGATCCTGGTTGTCCTACAATTTCATGTACTATAGGTAACCATAGGATTGAACATGCACTACTAGATTTAGGGGCCAGTGTGAATCTTTTGCCATATTCAGTATATGAGCAGTTAGGACTTGGTGAGTTGCGACCCACTAGTGTTACCCTCCAACTTGCAGATAGGTCTGTCAAAATTCCTAGAGGAGTGGTAGAGGACGTTCTTATACAGGTTGACAAATTTTACTATCCAGTAGATTTCATCATCTTAGACACCCAACCTGTTTCAAATCCTAGTGGCCAGATTCCTGTTATCTTAGGTCGTCCATTTTTAGCCACCTCAAATGCCATTATAAATTATAGGAATGGAATTATGAAATTATCCTTTGGTAACATGAAGATGGAAGTGAATGTTTTCAACATCTCACGGTCTCCCCGAGACTCAGACACCTATGAGTCTGCATGCATGATAGAAGAAGTTATCCATGATTCCTTTCTACATAACAGTTGTGAGGACCCTTTAGAAGCTTGTTTGGCTCACTTTGGAGTAGATTTTGATAAAGATAGTGTCGTTAGTGAAATCAACTCTTTGTTAGATTCCACCCCTATTTTAGACACTAACAAATGGAAGTCTAAAGTATAAACTCTTTTTCCAGCTGGGTCCCAACTTGTTCCTTCGGTTAAAAAAGCACCCACCTTGGACCTTAAGCCATTACCTAATACTCTTAAGTATACTTTTCTAGGTCCTTTTGACACGTTACCTGTTATTATTGCCTCTGATCTTACATTAGAACAGGAAAGTAAGCTAATAGATGTCCTTAGGGAACATAAGGCAGCTTTGGGTGGACTATCGCTGATTTGAAAGATATTAGTCCTACAGATTGCATGCACCCAATCCATTTGGAAGAAAATGCAAAACCGTATCGAGAAATGCAGTGTAGACTAAACCCTAACATGAAAGAGGTTGTGCGAGCTGAGGTGCTAAAATTATTAGATGCTGGAATCATTTACCCAATTTCAGATAGTACTTGGGTCAGCCCCGTTCAAGTGGTACCCAAAAAGTCAGGAATCACTGTAGTTAAAAATGAGAACAATGAATTAATCCCCACTCGCCAGACCACCGGGTGGCGTGTCTGTATTGACTACAGAAAATTGAACACGGTCACGAGAAAAGATCACTTTCCTCTTCCCTTCATTGACCAGATGCTCGAACATCTAGCTGGACATAGTCATTACTGCTTCTTAGATGGCTATTCTGGTTATAATCAAATCTTAATTTCCCCTGAGGATAAAGAGAAAACTACTTTTACCTGCCCTTTTGGCACTTTTGCCTATAGACGCATGCCATTTAGGTTGTGTAATGCACCTGCCACTTTTCAACGATGCATGCTAAGCATATTTTCTAATATGGTAGAACGGTTTCTCGAGGTTTTCATGGATGACTTCTCTGTGTTCAGGTCATCCTTCGATGAGTGTTTACATCATCTCACTCTTGTATTGGTTCGATGTAAGGAGAAGAACCTTGTTTTAAATTGGGAAAAATGTCATTTCATGGTTCGTTCAGGGACTGTTTTAGGACATGTCATTTCCACTAAAGGTATTAAAGTTGATAAGGCTAAAGTTGACTTAATAGCACACTTAAAAGCTCCACGCACTGTTAGGGAGATTATGTCATTTTTAGGCCGTGTAGGATTTTATCGGCGGTTCATTAAGGACTTTAGTAAAATATCTCGACCTTTATGCAATTTACTTGCAAAGGAAGCTACTTTTGTCTTTGATAAGGCCTGTCTTGAAGCTTTTGAGAAGCTGAAATGTTTGTTGACTTCTGCCCCCATCATCCAACCGCCTGATTGGAGTGCCCCCTTTGAAATTATGTGTGATGCCTCCGATTATGCGATTGGAGTTGTTTTAGGACAACGGAAGAATAGGTCACTTCACGTGATCTACTATGCTAGTAAGACCTTGAATGATGCACAACTTAATTATTCAACCACTGAAAAAGAACTTCTAGCAGTTTTGTTTATGTTAGAAAAATTTAGACCCTACCTCATAGGATCTAAGATCATTATATTCTCTGATCATGCTGCATTGAAGTATCTTCTTTCTAAGAATGATGCTAAACCGAGGTTGATTAGATGGATTTTACTGCTCCAAGAATTCGACTTAGAGATTCGGGACAAGAAAGGTTCCGAGAATGTTGTAGCAGACCACCTTTCTAGGATCATTTTAGAGTCTTCTGATGATGTCCAACCTGTGCTTGAAACATTCCCTGATGAACAACTCCTAGTTGTTTCCCAATTGCCTTGGTATGCCGATATTGTTAACTATCTTGTGACTGGCCAAATGCCTGAGCATTGGTCCAAACAAGATAAATTAAAATTTTTAGCTGAGGTTAAACAATTCTTTTGGAATGATCCATACTTATTTAAGTATTGCCCTGATCAGATCATTCGTAGATGTGTCTCTGAGGCTGAGTTTCATAGTGTTATATCTTTCTATCATTCTTATGCTTGTGGGGGTCATTTTAGTGCTAAAAAGACCGCTGCAAAGATTTTGCAGTGTGGATTTTACTGGCCTACTCTTTTTCGTGACTCGTATCAATTTTGCCATAGTTGTGAGATGTGCCAGAAGTTAGGAAAGATTTCTCGTCGTAACATGATGCCTATAAAGCCCATCTTAATTGTAGAAATATTTGATGTGTGGGGTATTGATTTCATGGGTCCCTTCCTAAATTCGTGTGGTAACCTTTACATCTTATTAGCAGTGGATTATATTTTTAAGTGGGTGGAAGCCAGACCAACCAAGACTAATGATCGCCACGTGGTGATTAAGTTCGTTAGAGAGTTTATCTTTGCTAGGTTTGGTACTCCTAGGGCAATTATAAGTGATGGAGGAACTCATTTTTGTAACCGATCCTTCGATGCCATTCTTCGTAAGTACTCCATCACTCATAAAGTCTCTACACCCTATCATCCCCAAACTTGTGGTCAAGTAGAGGTCTCAAATAGGTAGATTAAATAGATTCTTGAAAAAACAGTGAACCCTAATCATCAGGATTGGTCTACGCATTTATTGGATGCACTATGGGCTTATAGAACTGCTTACAAGACTCCTATTGGCATGTCTCCATACAGACTTGTCTATGGGAAAGCTTGTCACTTACCAGTTGAGCTAGAACATAGAGCTTATTGGGCAATTAAAGAATTTAATTTCGACCTTCCTACAGCTGGGAATCACCGTAAACTTCAACTCAATGAGTTGGAAGAAATTAGGAATGATGCTTATGAAAATGTAAAAATATATAAAGACAAGACTAAGGTGTTCCACGACAAGTCGATTCTTCGTAAGTCGTTTGAACCGGGCCAGAAAGTTCTTTTATATAACTCTAGGTTGCATCTATTCCCTGGTAAATTGAGATATCGTTGGACTGGCCCATACTATGTCAAAGATGTGTTCCCTCACGGAGCCGTTGAACTTGAGGATTGAAAAAATGGCAACATTTTTAAAGTAAATGGCCAGAGAGTCAAACCGTTTCTTGAACTTGGGGATATAGAAGTGGAGACTGTTCTTCTCCAGGACCCTATTTACCAAGATTGAGAACATATTGGGTCTTGTTTCCTGTATATTAGTAGTCTTAGTTTTTTTTCTTTTCTAAATTTTTATTAGGGTGTTGCATGTCCCTTTTGCATATATATCTTGTCCTATCTTATTACAGGGAATGCTATTTTCATAACTTTCATTGCTCATCAGGTACACTCTCTTATTCTTACGCTTTATTTATGTCTTCTGTGTAACATGTGTTACTGTGGTGTCATATTCTCAACATTGAGTTTGATTTAAGTTGGGGGGTATTTGAAAATGTGATGCAGTTTTAGTAGTTTTTATTTCTCTTTAAAAAAAATCCAAATTCTGAGAATTCCAGGGTTTTGTGGTAAAAGTCCTATTCAATGATGAAAAGTAGTATTCTAAAGTTTGATGCTTTGAATTTAGGAGCTTATGAAGTTGATTGAGTAATTTTAGCTTGTTAATAAATTTTTAAATTTTAGTTTGTTATACTATCTATTTACTATAAGTTTTTCAAAAATCTCAAGTTTTAGAGAAATTTTTATACGTAGTCGTAAGAGTGTAGTTTTGGTAAAGAGTAACCATGACTGAGAGATCTGGAATAATCATTAGTGGAGACTTAGTCCTATGTGAGTTTCTGAGCTTTCATGTCCATTGAGTGATCTCTTCTGCATTAACTCCGAGTAGAATGAAGAGCTGCTCAACCTTTCGTAGTTTTAGCACTCACTTTGATCTCATGAGTGCCTCAATTTCTTCAACCACTGAGGGCACATTAGGATTGCAAACCTCAGTCTTGTAGTTTGAAATGATACATGACATACCTCTCCTGACTTGGTTGATGAAAGTAGGTAAATTTCTTATCCATTATAAAATCACTCCATTAAATATACACCATATAAGCCTTCAATCCATTATTTCTGAGAAGTGAATAGGGATGATCAAATGAAAGTGTTCTAATTTAGTGTATTTCTTCATTTGGGCTGTATCAAAAGTATGATCTACAAAATAATAGCGATTATGCTTCTTCGAGAAAAATTGAAAGAAAATATGTAGAAAAGGAAGCAGTCAAAATCAAAATGGTTCAAGTCAAGGAACAAATGAAGAAAAGTGAAGATGTATTTACCCAAGAAGTGTTCAATTCAAGGCCCCTATCTTCTCAGAAATTCTGCACACATCTATCATTTTCATCTCACCTTCATCTTATTACAAAAACCTATTGGATTCTAAGAAAAGAGATGCTATATTGTTGATCAGGTAAGAAGTTGAGTAAGCATCCCCATCCTCAGTGTAGTGGTTGATATTCTTTTCTATGAGATCAATCCTTTGAAACTAGTCCATTCTTTAAAAATATATGTGAGTCTTTTATTTTGTGCTTGATTCATACTCACATACTAGAGTGAAACATTTTTGAGTGATTTATTTATGAGAGTATGACTGTGAGGTTGAAGTCGAGGCGAAATGTATTAGGAAAGTAATCAAGGTTGTGCTTTCCTCGGCACTGGAACTGTACTTTTGTTAGCTACAATTTTATACACACTCTTAGACTTGAGTATTTGTAAAGGGTTTATAGTATTTGGATAGTATTTTGAACTCTAAGTTACTTTTATTAGCTTGCTAAAATAACAAGATTGTCTAAAAAGATTTCTAAATTTTTGTTTTTGAACTGAAGAAAACTTTCTGAGAAGAAAATGAGAATTACACTTTAACCCTGGATTTTTCTAAAATTGGAGTCGAATTTTGTGGGTATATTCACTGCAAACCCTCACGAGACAACACTCGTCTACTAGGGATAACCTAGGGGTCTAATGGCTTGTTGCACGTACTAAGTGCAATCGCGATTCCTGCAAAAGTGAGTTAGGACTTACTGTTTTCATTAGGTTTAGTTTATTTAGTTTTGCTCGAGGACTAGCAAAAAGTAGGTTTGGGGGTGTGATAATTGCTATAATAATGCAATTATTCTTGTTATTATTCATGCATTATTGCATTTTCTTACTGAAATTTTTATTTTTAAACATAAAGTGCATAGTTCTCTCATCACCATGGTGTAGTACACATTTTTCTGATAAAGATGGTATATTCACATGTTTTTATATGAGACCAGATGACCCACTTATAAATTATTCTTTGTTTTGTATGTGCAGGTAAGAATTCTTCTGAAGAGGAGATCAAAATGGATAGATGATTCTTGTAGTTTGCGCGAGTATAGGATGATCCTGACGGAATTGGAATCCTAATTAATTTGGAAACAGAGGAGTACGGGATCCAATGGGGAGGTCGGTTAAGCAATGTTTTAAAAGGAGGCAGCAGCAGTGGAGATAAAGGAGAGCGTACAAGAGAGAGAGACAGAAGAGCAGCAACATCACGTAAAGGAGAGAGAGAGAGAGAGGAGGAAGAGCAGTTGTGGTCGTGCACGTGTTCCGATAGTCAACTAGTATACTGTGCACTTGCAGTTATAATTAAATAGTGCTTTTCAAGCCTATCATCTTCTTACACTTCTCCATCTCTTCTTCTTTTCCTGATTTCTACTTCCATTAACCCAGATCTAATTTTTAGATCTAAGTTTTGTTTATAAAATGGGTTAAAAACCCAAATCACTTTCTAACTTTACCCAAATAAAAATTAAATTTTTATTAAAAATAAGGTCCCATCTTAAATTGTTTAATCAAATGTAATATTTGATGTCAAATTTTGATGTCCCTGTAGTCTTGCCCTTGAAAAAAAAAGGTGGGTAAAATAAGACCCATATTTGAAGATTTGCAATGAGTGCTAGGGGACCTTTTTTGGGGAAATACAAAGTTGATCAAAGAGCTAATTTTTTGTAGGGATGTTCTCCTCGCCATGCATGTAGATCATCCTCACCAAAAATCATATCATTTCCAGACTTCGAACCTCCGATAAAAAACCTTGTAAACCTTGAAATTGATTGCATAAATCACTGTTAAATTTTCAACAGACTTATGAGGGTTAGCAGTCATAGAATGCTATGATCTACATGGTGTGATTAGCTTCCCCACAAAAAATTAACCATTCGATCAACTCTATGTGAACCCAACAACCAATACAAGACAAAATTTCTCCAAAAAATCTCCCCTAGCAGTATTCGTTTACAATACTGGGCTACCTCCTAAGAAAAGTTCATTTCAGTACTCGTTTACAATCAAAGGTTGAATATTTTTTCTTTCTTTCAAAATGGGACCGGGCTAGCTAGCATGACACCAATTATTAGTGTCGACTCCAACCTTTTTGGGCCAAATACACGGGCTTAAGGCCCATTCCATGGGTTGATTTTGGGTAAGTATTTTTTCATCATATAGATCATTCTAAAAAAAATTAACCTATTCTAAAACTTATAAACCGATCAAGCATTGGTTAGAAGAGTTTGGAAATACAATACGATTTTGATCTTAACACGTAGAACTTTATTGGATGACGTGGAGTATGCATGGCTTTGGGCCTGTCACATGAAGACCTACTTTGATACTTTATTAAATTTATAAGCATCTAACTCAAAATAATTGACAATAAATATAGTGGCTTAGGATTTTTTATATAGGGGCAACTACGATTCAGTCCCATATGACAACATTTATGACGGTTCAGTACCAACAATATAAAATATGATAGTTTAGTCAAAAAATCATGGAAATCACACACGCGTATTTTGCTGGACGAAAATGCCCCCACATTAAATACACAAGCACCAACTAACTTTCTTTATTTTATTTTTTAAAACAAAAAATGATAACTTTTAAAATACAAATGAGTTTTTCATAAAATTATACTTTTGAAAATTTGTATATATGAACATTGATTTTTGCTGAGTTCAATTGCGAATTGCAAAATTAGATTTCTTATTGTAAATTCAAAATTTTACATATGAACTGTGATTTTTATTGAGTTCAAATTGTAAAATTAGATTTCTTATCTCAAATTCAAATTGGAAATTTAGATTTGCATATCTTTTGAAAGAATTTTTTTATTTTTTTTAAAAAAAAGAAAGAATAGTGACATGTCTAGTTTTGAAGTTCTCGACGAATACTTTTCATAAATATAAATTTTATCAAAATCTGATTTATGGTTTAAAAGATATATCATTTTAGTGTTTTAAAACAAGAAATAATAAACTTTCTCTCCAACAGCTGTTCGCCTTTAAAAATAGAGAAAAAAATAGAGAAAGAAGGGTAAACTTGATATAACGAAAGCAAAAGATGCACATGAGTTTTTAAAAAAAACTAAAATATTATTATTTAATAAAAGAGATTAAACTGTCAATAAAAAGTTAATAAAGAAGATTTTATACAAAAGAAAAGTAGCTGCGATCAAAACATCATAATACTTGTCAAAAATGAGTATTTTGTCTATCTCTCTTTAATAATTTGATATGCAAGACTTTAATGGGATATTCTGATCAACATTCAACTTTCAAGGGATTATTCTGATCTAACATTTTTTTTTTTTTTTTTTTTCTGTTGAGATAGAAGGGTCCATCAACTAATATGGATGTTGGGTACTGTTATTAGCATGCAAGTGAGTATGTTTTCTCCTCTTCTGTACTCTTCAGGTATCCCTATTTTAATAAATTTCTTACCCTTTTTCCCTCATATATATATATATATATATATATGGATAAGGATACACGTGGAAGGGGCCGAGCAAGCCAGGTGGCATTGGAAGAATTTTGGCGTGCTAATTAACAGAATCGAATGAAAGTAGTACGTAAGTAGAATGAATGAAGTAGTACCTCAAGAAACAGCCATCATAGCTAACCCTAGCTCCATTAGCAGTGGAGCAGTTCCGAATTTGAGTAGCAGCAGCAGAAAAACAACTCAGACACTCTGAAGCAGATAAATAATTCCTGCACTGAACCATCGCGGAAACAGGGTCAGATGCTGTAGCACTATGTGCTGTTGCAAATCGAATATTACTGGAATTGCTCAATTGGGTTCTCAGATCTGCAAAAGTTGAATTGAGATTCGAGAAGAAAACTGATGGTTGTCTTGCATTATATTGACTGCAACCTACGTCTAAGAGATTTGTCTGAGGCTCTGAATTCACCAGTAGTACTACTGAATTAGGTTGAATAATCAACAAAGCAATTAAGAAGATGATTGATGAAAATGGTGAGAAGAGATTCATGGTGAGAGAGAGAGAGAGAGAGAGAGAGAGAGAGAGAGAGAGAGAGAGAGAGAGAGAATGTGTTTTGATTGATGACAGAGAACGAGGGAGGATTTTGAAGAACATTGGAACACCATGCATTTATAGAAACAGAGAAAGAAAGAAGACTTGAATTTTCCTTAGAAAAAAAATAAAATAGAAGACTTGAAATTTGAATGTTAGAAAATTAATTAAAGATTACAGATGGAATAAATTAATGAGACAAATGACACCATAAGAAAAATGGGTAGGGTTGGATATTTTCCCAGGCTGCTTGGAAAAGTCCAGCTCAGGATTTTTATAAATTGGTGTTGCAAGCTTTTATATCTTAAGTGGAACTATTCTCAACAAGCAAACGCGATGTTATTTTGAACTTAACACAGAGAATTTTATTGCTTGACGTGGAATATGTGTGACTGTTAGGCCTATTACGTATAGACCTACTCTATTTCATATTGTGTTTAGACCCATCAGGCTCTAAAAACTGATGGGATGAAACTTTAAAAAATCCTTAATTACGTGGATAAATTAAGAGTTGATTTTTTGTGAAGATGATGTCTTGATCATGAAGATTATCTTCAGAAGAAGAATCCATTTTAAAACTTACAAGCATATTAAAAATTTATCAAAAATTGATTAAAAAACAACGGCTAAGAAATTTTTTATTTTATTGTTGATTTACGACCAATGTTGGATGAGATTAAAAGTTTTATGGTTTGTTTGGAAGGGGGATTCTAAGGTAGGGATTCAGTGGAGACTAGGGATTCATATTTTCCCGGTCTGTTTGGCTGCCAAGAATCCCTGGAAACTTGTTTCCCGGGGAAACATATTTTTCAGCAAATCTCTGTTTTAAAGTCCCACCTTCTCCCTTAGAATTTAATAGAATTCTAAACTAAGGATTCACTATGTATGCACCCAACTCAATGCAGATTACACCCCACAAAATTAAAACAACAAAATAGAGATTTTTCTTAGATTTTAAATAGCAGCCAAACAAACCAAAGGATTCAAGCTTCCAAGGATTCATGAATCAATAGATTCTTTTATGGTTGCCAAACAAACCAAAGGATTCATGTTTCTAGGGATTCAAGTTTCCAAGAACTAATGTTTCCCTTAGAAAACATGAATTCTACATCCAAACACACTATTAGATCAATTCAAATTTTAGTGAGAATAATCTCAATGCTGAGGGCATCATCCACACTGTGATGCCCCCGACCTCGGAACCCATGACCTGACCCCGTCACTGAATCCCATACCTGACCCGTCACTAAATCCCAAGACCCGACGTGTCATAAAAGGAGAAATACAAAACTCGGAAAGTCTACCTTTGACCAAATCTAGTTATGAAAAGTAAGTATATACAAACTGCCCAAGTCAAAGTTCCAACTTCATGAAACTCTATAGGATTTAGGGTCTTGTTAACGTGTGCCCTAAGGGCACATGATAAGGATATTTTTGAAGGGATTTTTTTGCAAGTTACAGGTCTTCAAATCAGCTGAATTTTTGTAAGCATAATATTATCATTGTTTCTAAGATGTCCACAAAAAATCAGCTCAATCAGATATATATATAATTAAATATAGTAATTGATAGCAACGCGACCTATAAAATCATTCATTCATTCATTAATTAGTCTCAATAAATTAAACCTTCAATACATATGGATCTCAAGCCAAAAAAAAAAAAAAAAGTTACTACAAAATAACTATATAATTATAGTTCACTTCTTGGTCTTTGATTTTTTAAATTTTCAAAAGAAGCTTGTTCCCTTCAAAGTTTTGTACTTAGAAGCATCATTGTCTCTTATACTGGCATCTTTTGGAAGGAATGCTGGTAAAGAAAGAAAATTTGGCACGTGACTGTATACTAGATAATTAACAGCAAAAGTACTACGGCGAAGTGCAATACGATGTTCCTTATCAGAAAACCGACCACCAGGGAAATGTACCATCTTAGCAACATTTGTGTGCAGATTATAGAATAGAAAACATTCCCCATAGAACCAATATTGGAAAACCTGATCACAAAAGCACGCGATACGAGTATCATGGTCGCAGCGAAATGGAACAACGAAAGTCTCTTTAATCCATACTTGCTTGATTTTGTCTTTTAACATATGCATGTGAACCTTACAATTCTGACTTCCAAATTTTTCTAAGCGTGCATAACACAGATATCCTTTGTACTCCAAATAATGAACCCATATATACTCAGTCCTCTAAACAAATTACTTTAAATGTCAGCAGTTCAATCATACTATTAAAGTCTAAATTAAGTGTTCGTGGTGCTAGAGGGTGCTAGAGGACTCCGATTGAGCTGATTTTTTCAGATATGATCCAAATAGTATAAATAACATACATATCAAAAAATCAACCCATTTGAACAACCTTAATAAACTAAACAAAATATAAAACCAAAAAGCTTAACATCTGCCCTTAGGGCACATGTTAACAAAATCCATTTAGGGTCTTTATTACATAAGGATGTTAGTTTTCTACCTATATTTTCAAAATATTTTTAGGGCTCCAAAACCATCATGTCATACTGTCAGAATTTATTATAGTTCCATGTTTCTATCATATCTCATCCATTACACTTCAGATTGACACTCCGTTTAGTTCCATGTAAACTAGACTCAGGGCAAGTAAATTTTTATGTTTTGACTCGAGTCTAGTTCTAGACTATTTAGTTCAGAAATCCACTTCTATTTACTAGTCATGTACTGGACAGTACAAGATCTAGTGAAGATGGGTTAACTTTGAAAATGAAAAACATATGCTATATACTTGTTCAAAAATTATGAAAGTTAAACTACACAATAATTAAGTTAAGAAATCAATATTTCAATCGGAAATATTTTTGGATTAATAACCATCAATTATTACTAAAAAAAAAACTCCAACATGTCAGGTTTCCAGCAAAAATTAAATCCTGGAAAATGTTTCAAATTAAATTTGCAAACTTTGAACATCATCAACCAAAGAAGTCTAAAAGTCAAACTCCCTTCACAATTGATAATAATAATTATTTAATATCTCAACTAAAAGAAATGTTCCCTACTTCAAAGCTACTAATGAACTGATCTTACGCGGAAACTTCTCGAACTCAAAATCTAGGATTGTCTCCAAACTCTGTGAAGGCAAAATTTAGGGTGAACGACGGTCAGTAGGTAATAACTAAAAATAATAGATTAAATACTTACCTAACACATCCTCAAAACTTGCCATGCATGCACTCACCAATGCACCTACAAACATGTTCACAAATTGTAATGGGACACACTAAACAAAGGCCTTCATGATTTCACAGCATAAAGACCACGCTTTTTGCGTGTCTAAATGTTAATGAAAAATAATTCTTTATGGCATGATTTTTCATTAGAAATGCTTCATTTTCAGTAGAAAACGTCACATGCATTAGAAAACCCTGTTGTATGAGTCCAAATTCTCTGGCTCAAATATCCTCTGTCCCTCCCTGTCCTCTTATTGATTTTGCATTGTGGGGCCTACATAGGGACGATTTAATGGCTGAAGATTTGTGAAAATATTCTCCTCACTCTATCGATTATTCTTACAAAAAATTAGTCCATTCTAAAACTTTTTTATCAAAAGTTTACTGTAAAACTAGCTGTTAAAAAATATTTTTATTTTAATGTAATAAACGGTTGAGTTTACAATAAACTTTTTATGAGGTTAGAAGTTTTAAACTAGACTAATTTTTTTGTGAAGATTACATTTTCATAAAATATCAGCCATTAGATCGTTTTTATGTGGGCTCCACAATGTAAAGTTAGCAAGGGGACAGGGAAGAACATAGTATATTTAGGCCAGAGGATTTGGACTCCTTTTGTACACTTGTTGATGCTAAAACAAGTTATTAGTCATAATAGTAAAGGTAACGCTATCAGTAAAAGCGTGACAGTAAACAGATTTTCATGTGCATAGTACTTCAACAACAGAACATGCCACAATTTTCAGTATAAGCTTGACAGTAAACAGCTTTCATGATTTACTTACATTCACATCAATGTTAGGGCTAATTCGGAAGCCAACCACAGTTACTAAGACCGTCATCCGCCGAAAAACCTTCTTTGGGATGGCCACTAAGACAATACTGACATCACTAATTTATTATGCTTCCTTTACAATTTTTGTAACAAATTATTACTCACTTTCCTTTAATCACAATGATCAATGATAATAATAATAATCCCGCAGGATTTTAAATCAAAGGAAATCATCTATAACACTTCTAACGTAAAATAAATATTTTTCCATATGAAAATAATTACATAAAAAGGACTTTAAACCTCTAAGTTGAAATATAGGTTTTTAGTTAGGATTTTTTCCTACCTCTTCCGCAAAGATCCTTGTAGACTCCTCCAATCCTCCCCTTCCTTTCTTCGTGATCTTGTATATTTATAGTATTTTAATGGTATTTGTCTCAAAGTGGGTTTTGGTGAAAGGAATTAAAAGGCTACAGGGAAGAAGGGGACGACTAGGGTTTTGGGTTTCTCTTCTTCTTTTTCTTCAATCGAAAAAATTAGAAATTTGACTTTGGAACTTAATAAATTAGTTATATTGAGGGAAACTTAAGACTATTGGATCTTAACAAATAAATTACAACTATTGAAATAAATTTTAATTTTGAAAAATTTGTTTTAATTTATAATTAGGGTTATTTTTGGAAGCCCAAAACTCACCCAAAAGGGAGCCCAAAATGCCCTCAAGGGTAGTAGGTACCCAAATGAACAAAAATTTAGGGATTTTGGGGCATTCCAGACTTTTTACAAAGAGATAATCTTCCCATAAAATAAAAGAAAGGGTGATGTTAAAGGGGTCTCTAATGTTAGGGGGGTGGATAGGATAGGGGGTGGACTAAATACTTCAAAATGGTTGGAGAAATGGACATAGTTTTACTAGGGGGTGGTTATCAAAAATTGATTTGGTATTTTTCCACCCAACCCAAACCTAACCCAAAATCCCAAACTTTTTTTTCCGCTCCCAAGTCCAAAACAGTCGCGTCGATGACATCCTCTTCCTAACATTTTTCTCACTCTAAGCTTCTCTCCTCCATTGCCCAAACTCCTCCATTCGACTACCGATAATCGATTTTAAACAATAATTTTCAACTAATAATGGTCGATCTCTTCTAGATCGTTAGAAATTTTTGAGTTCAAGCTAAGATTCATGGTTAGAACTAAAAACCATCAATGACTCCCAAAAGTTAGGTTTTGTTTGATTTTTTTATTTTTTATTTTTTATCCCTAAATCTATATGTTTCAGTTGTTCTATGAGGTTTTTTAAGTGAATAGACAGATTTTAGGCTTTGTAGATGTGATTTGGGTCGGTTTTTTAAAATTTTTGGTGTAACTCGTCATCGTCATCAATTTTCGACCAGACCAGAGAAGAGTTTCTCTGTCAACTTCGACCACTGATGGTAGAGTTATAAAGAAAAACTCGACCCCTGATGGTTGAGTTTGTATGTAAAACTCAACCAGTGGTGGTTGAGTTTTTCCTAATAACTCGACCCTGTTCAAACGAATTAAGTACAAAAATTAGAAATTTTGATATAAAAAAAACGTTTAAAACAAAAAAAAAGAATAAGAATCAGTTGTATTACCTCATTACTATTTGATTGAGAGATTTTCATTGGATTTGAGGAACCCAAACTCTCCGAAAAGGAATATTTAGGTTTTTGAGACTCCATTAATGTTGACCTTTACTTCAATTCGTCTTCCTCTATTATTGATGTTCCTTCTTGAACTTCTTCATCCTTTATAGAGTTTTCCACCAATAACGACTTCGATCCTTGGTGGTCGAATAATTTAAGAGAGGTTTTAGAGAGAGAAAGTAGTTTTTTATTAGAGAAATAGAGAACGTGTTGGAANTCCAACACGTTCTCTATTTCTCTAATAAAAAACTACTTTCTCTCTCTAAAACCTCTCTTAAATTATTCGACCACCAAGGATCGAAGTCGTTATTGGTGGAAAACTCTATAAAGGATGAAGAAGTTCAAGAAGGAACATCAATAATAGAGGAAGACGAATTGAAGTAAAGGTCAACATTAATGGAGTCTCAAAAACCTAAATATTCCTTTTCGGAGAGTTTGGGTTCCTCAAATCCAATGAAAATCTCTCAATCAAATAGTAATGAGGTAATACAACTGATTCTTATTCTTTTTTTTTGTTTTAAACGTTTTTTTTATATCAAAATTTCTAATTTTTGTACTTAATTCGTTTGAACAGGGTCGAGTTATTAGGAAAAACTCAACCACCACTGGTTGAGTTTTACATACAAACTCAACCATCAGGGGTCGAGTTTTTCTTTATAACTCTACCATCAGTGGTCGAAGTTGACAGAGAAACTCTTCTCTGGTCTGGTCGAAAATTGATGACGATGACGAGTTACACCAAAAATTTTAAAAAACCGACCCAAATCACATCTACAAAGCCTAAAATCTGTCTATTCACTTAAAAAACCTCATAGAACAACTGAAACATATAGATTTAGGGATAAAAAATAAAAAATAAAAAAATCAAACAAAACCTAACTTTTGGGAGTCATTGATGGTTTTTAGTTCTAACCATGAATCTTAGCTTGAACTCAAAAATTTCTAACGATCTAGAAGAGATCGACCATTATTAGTTGAAAATTATTGTTTAAAATCGATTATCGGTAGTCGAATGGAGGAGTTTGGGCAATGGAGGAGAGAAGCTTAGAGTGAGAAAAATGTTAGGAAGAGGATGTCATCGACGCGACTGTTTTGGACTTGGGAGCGGAAAAAAAAGTTTGGGATTTTGGGTTAGGTTTGGGTTGGGTGGAAAAATACCAAATCAATTTTTGATAACCACCCCCTAATAAAACTATGTCCATTTCTCCAACCATTTTGAAGTATTTAGTCCACCCCCTATCCTATCCACCCCCCTAACATTAGAGACCCCTTTAACATCACCCTTTCTTTTATTTTATGGGAAGATTATCTCTTTGTAAAAAGTCTGGAATGCCCCAAAATCCCTAAATTTTTGTTCATTTGGGTACCTACTACCCTTGAGGGCATTTTGGGCTCCCTTTTGGGTGAGTTTTGGGCTTCCAAAAATAACCCTAATTATAAATTAAAACAAATTTTTCAAAATTAAAATTTATTTCAATAGTTGTAATTTATTTGTTAAGATCCAATAGTCTTAAGTTTCCCTCAATATAACTAATTTATTAAGTTCCAAAGTCAAATTTCTAATTTTTTCGATTGAAGGCATCTATGGCATGTTTGGATTGTAGATTTGGAATCACATTCCTGGGAATGTGATTCCAAGTTTGTGTTTGGTTCGCGGAATCAGGCCGGAATCATATTCCCGAGAATGTGAGATTCCCTTATTATAGCAATCCTGTGGAGGGAGGTGAGATTGCCATTTCCATTCTCCCAGAATAAACCATAATTTTTTTAAGATAATTTTACCCTTACATATTTTTACTATTTATAAATACAACTCCAAACCATATTTAGACACCTCAACCTCTTTTTTTTTTCCTAACACCGACTTATTTCGCACATGAGCCTTTGGCTCAGTAGTTGTGCATCTCTTCCATAAATCTTTGGTAGTGGAAGGTCTTGGGATCAAAACTTTTCGGCCGTGGTATTACCGTTAAGCTTGTCCCATGTAATCTGATAATAAATATAGGTACACAGTTATTGGCGGTTTCTCTGTGCTTGTTGGTGGGTGCCTTTCCTGCATTCGTTGGTAACGATGTTCTTGGCGGTTTCTCTACACTTCTCACACTCCCACAGTGTGTATCTATGCCACAATGTAACCTGGGCAATAGTCCCATTCAAAAAAAAAACAGTGATTCTTTCTAAGAGAAAGAAAAATAAGTAGAAGAAGAGAAAAGGATCGACGAACTTCTATTTGAGACATCCAACGAGTATATATGAGTTACGAAAAATATGAATTAATTTTTTATTTCTATGCTTGATTATACATTTAGAAGGGGTATAAGGGAAAGATTAGCGTTTTTGGGATTCATATCCCGACATCAACCAAACACTGGAATAAGAATGTGGCAAGAATCATATTTCAATTCTTGGTTGAACCAAACAGAAAATAAGGAAATGTTATTCCTAGGAATCACACTATGTGATTCCATTCCCATGATCCAAATATGGCACTAGGGTTTATGAATCCAAGAGTTGTTAGGGCAAGTGCCATGGGAAACCCTTAAGGTAGGAGTTTGGGGTAGGGGTTTAAGGTATTAAGGGAGAGCAAGTACCATAGAGAAAAGACACAGGAGAGGCATAATCTGTGCCATATGGCACAGTTAGTGCCACACTGTTAAAGTGTCGTATGGCACAGATTCTGCCAAAAATTAAATACCCCTCAAACCCCTTGCTTCCATATCGAAATATGGCCGTAGATTGTTTTCATAGTTTGGGAGGCAAAGATTGTGCCCTTCTCCCTCAAACCCTTGCTCCCGCCCCAAATCTAGGACTGGAGGGAGGGGTTTGGTTGTTTGGGGTGCCCATAATACTTGCCCTAACCTCAAAAAATATTTTTTTTACTTGTTTAAGGTGTCCATAACGCTTTCCCTTAGTGATCCATTAAGAGTTTTTAATTATGTAGAAGTTTTCAAAACATAAAATATATAATTTTACCCTCTGACCAAACCAACTAATATATTGTAGTACCTTTTTCTTTTTTTTTTTTTAACACTGAGGGGTCGATTCCTCACTTCCATCTCATCTTTGCGCCACCCCATGTGAGGTCCATAAAAATGTTTGTACATGTATTTAAAATAATAATTGATTAATTATGCATGCACGCATGGATGTTTGGCAAGTTTTGGACCCATGGGCTTTAGGCCCATTTTTTGTTCCAACCCAACTAAGAAATTCTCGGGCATTACACGCACCTAAAATCAGCCCTTGGATCATTATCATGCAGGCCTTACATGACTAGAGTCTTTTAGTGGCTTTTTAAAGCTGTGGTCAAATATCGCCTCCCTTTAAAATAAATAAGAAAGGGTTGGGATACTTGATCACCGTGTTAAAATCCTTGCATATTTAGGCTTCATATAGTAGGAACCAATGGAAATTTTTTTGTGAGGATGTTTACCTTATCATAGAACATCCTCGCAAAAAATTAGTCAGTTCAATTTTTTTTTACTCCATCAAAGCCCTATCAAAATTAGTTTTAAAATTAGAAATAAAAAAAAATGTTCATTTTATCATTGATTTTCAACTATTTCTTGATATTTTAGATTGAGCTTATTTTTCGAGAGGATGAACTTTATAGAGGCTTTCATTTTTCATGTGGGATTATTCTCAACACGACCCCTCATATTTGGGGTTCTTTTGAGCCTAAGGCCCTGCTTGGTACACTGAATATTTGCAAATACGAAAATTTACGGTTCATCATGTGTTTGTAGGTGATTGATGAGGGCATTATTAGCAAATATTTGGTGGGATTTGCAATTGGCTTACAAAATAAACAATCGAAAGGTTTTTATTTATTTATTTTTTGATTTATAGAATTTTAATTAGCACCTACAAGAACCTTGAATTTTCGCAGTTGCGAATATTCACAGTGTACCAAGCAGGGCCTAGTATGTGAAATTCTTTTTGGGTGATGTAGAGCACGTGTAGCCTTTGGACCTATCACATATGAGCTTGCTCTGATACCATATTAAATTTGTGAGCATCCAATTCTAAAGAAAAGAACATCCTCTAAAAAAATTAGCTCCTAGATGCATCGCATATGAGCCCCACATGAGGGGGAGTTATAAGGGGGTGTCCTAAGAGTGGGGTGCAATAACCTCCCTCTTTTTTAGGTATCATAGATTTTTATCAAATTTTAAATTTGGATAGAAGTCTTAGAATAGATAAAGTTTTAGATGTAATGAGTTCAGGCCTATTTGCCTGAGTAACTTCTACTTCAAAATTTTAACCAAGATCTTGGCAAATAGACTCAGTAGCTTGATGGATAAAATTACTTCAGCTGAACAAGGAGCCTTCATAAAAGAGAGATTCATTCAGGAAAAGATCATTGTCGCTTTTGAGCTTGTAAATGAGCTTCACAGGAAAAGAAAAGGGGGTAATGTGGGGATTAAAATTGATATCTCACAGGCTTTTGATTCGATGAGCTGGGATTTTATAATGGATGTACTCAGATGCTTTGGCTTCTCTGATAGATGGTGCACCTTGTTGGATCAGATCTTTAGTAGTACTTACTATTCGGTTTTGATTAATGGAGGCTTTGAAGGGTATTTCAAAAGCGAGAGGGGCCTCAAACAGGGAGACCCTTTCTCTTCACTTCTCTTTGTTCTAGCCGAGGATGTTCTAAGTAGAGGCATTGCTGACCTGGTTCAGAGAAATATTCTACATCCAATGGTAACCTATAAAGGTATCAATAGCCCAACTCACTTATTCTTTGCTGATGATGTCTTCCTTTTTGTAATGGCAGTAATAATGGTTTGAGAGGGTTACTTCAACTACTTTACGATTACCAACAATACTCTGGGCAGTATGTCAATAAGAACAAGAGCAAAATCTTTTTGGGTGGTATGTCTGCATCCCAAAAATATCACATATCCAATCTATTTGGTATGTCTGAATGCAGCTTCCCTGACTCTTATTTGGGCGTCCCTATTTTTCCTGGCTCTGTAAAAAAGTATCATGTCTGGCATGTGGTGGACCGGATGCAGGAAACTCTTGCCAGTTAGAAAGGTAAACTTTTATCATTCCAAGCTGGCTTATGCCTTATCAAATCTGTTTTGTGTAGCATTCCAGTCTACAATATGGCTATTTACAAATGGCCCAAAGCTGGTATATGGGCTTGTGAAAGGATTATGCGTAACTTTCTCTGGACTGGTGATCTTGCTAGTAAAAAGCTCATCACTAAAGCCTAGCATAAACTCTGCTGCCCTAAGGATGAAGGAGGTTTGGGTCTGACTAGGCTGGAAAACATCAACAGAGCATTACTTCTTAAATTGGTGTGGAGAATCACTTCCCACAAAAACCACTGGGCAAGTTTCTTGAAAACTAAATTCCAAAGTAGAACTGATAATTGGATCTCCTATTACAAGCAATCTTCGATTTGGGGTGGTTTGAAATGGGCAATTCAAGGTATGGAAAAAATTTTGGGTGGATAGTAGGTGATGGCAAGGATATCTCTCTTTGGCATGATACATGGTGTTCGACGGAACTAATAGCCAACTTAATTTCAAATAATGGAAGCTCATTCGACCATCTAGCGAGGGTTAGTAATATAATTTCCAATGGTCAATGGTCTATTCCTTCGACTATAGCTGAGAATTTCAGATTGGCTAATATCAATACATCTACTATTTTACCTCCTTTGTTGGGAGAGGACATTAGAGTATGGAAACCAAGTTTGACTGGCTGCTACTCAGTCGCTAATGGTATGGAGATTCATCGAGAGAAATTCCTTGAGATTCATTGGTCAAAATGGATTTGGAGGAAATGTATCCATCCCAGTAGAAGTGCTAACATATGGAAAATACTTTCAGGGTGTTGTGCTACCGACAAGAGACTCCAAGACAGAGGTATTAACATTGCCTCTAGATGCTCTTTATGTTAAAGAACATCGAAGACGACACTCACCTGTTTTGGATTTGCCCATTTGCTGCCAATATTTGGTCTTGGATTTATGAGTTGCTTGGATTCCAATGGACTCTCCATGTTCAAAATTTTGAAACAGTTATTGCTCATGCTACAACTAGGAGTGCTGCCATTCGCAACCTTTGGGCTGCTGCTATTACTAATGTCCTAACTGAAATTTGGCACCACCGAAACAGTTGCATCTTCAACAATATTTCAGGTTCCTCTCGTCGGGTTAAAAGTAAGATATTAGCAAATTTCTTTGAATGTTCTATTTTGATGAAAAGCACTATGCATAACAGGTAGAGGACCTCATGATTTTTAAAAACCTTCAAATCAGTCCTAGACCAGCTAAACCCACTAGGGTCTTACAATACTTTTGGAGTCTTCCTGACCTTGATCAGTTGAAAATTGGGTGTGATGGATGTTCAAGAGGTAACCCAGGTCCAAGTGGTGCAGGGGTAATTCTTCGTGATCATACAGGTAATACTATTGGCGCAATGTCGGCTGGCCTTGGGATCCGTACCAGCTTTGTGGCTGAGCTTTTAGCCATTATCTTTAGTTTGGAGGGGGCCTCAGATCGAGGATGGTCAAAAATATGGGTTACTTCCGATTCTCAAACTGTTATCAAATGCTTCGCAAGTGACAAAGTTATGTGGTTCATTAACTCTAGATGGCACAATATCAGAAAAAACTTGACTATCAAATTCTCATCGATTTTTAGGGAAACAAACTTTGCTGCAGATACGATGTCCAAGCGTGGAGCTAATCTTCCCCTTGGAACGAAAGAAACCTTTGATCATCGGCCAAGTTTCCTAGCTGTGGAAAATCCAAAAACTTGTTATTTTAGATTTTCATAACCTTTACAACAAATGATTATTGTGGCTTGGGGTGCCAGTCTGGTTGGAATGCCTCGCCCGCATAGTGTTGTGGAGGGTTTTGCTTTTATTCTTCTACTTTGTTCGGAGCTTGTCTCTACTTTTGTATAATTTTATATCTGATTAATATATTCTTGCTTACCTAGAAAAAAAAAAAAAAAAAAAAAACACAAAATCAGCCCTTGAAATATGTCCCTATGGGCAAAATGGGGTGCGATGGGGGTGTAATTGTGCTCGGTACTCCATTATAAAACATGCACTATGAATGTACAAGTTATATTTAAGATGATTAATAGATGAAATTGTTATATATCTTATTATAATAAAACAAAAAATGCTACTTATACTAAAAGTTTGATAAAATGATGATGTAACCAAATCAAATAGCATTACTCAAGTACTTCTACCATGCACAGTTATCACACCCGAGGTGGCACCAACCACTGGGCTAGGCTTCATTGATCCACCACAAAAGTTAATAAGAATCACATTAAGCAATAATTAATCTTGATCTTACTCTCTTTTCTTATCGAAAAATGCTAAACTTACCCCTTCTTATTCTTTATGGAGTAGCATTCATGCTACCCTTAAAGGAATTGCATGCTATAGCACATTCCTCGTATAATAAATATCATTTTCGAACATCAAAATTCCTAAATATGACGTACACGCACCACCCAACCCACTAGTTGAACATAATCAAGATTACAAGTTTTTTTTTTTTTTTTTAGGGAAAATGGCAGATTTTTGCGAAGAAAAAATAGAGCTAGCATAGAGAATGTGACTAAAAATAAACCGAAAAGTTACAATAGACTAAAAAATCATTTAACAAAATGGATGGTCAAATGACGAAGACTTTAATAGTGGGAGAAAATTGATTTTCTAAAACATTTGGGGGTAAGTGATTTTTTGATTAATAATTGGAGGGAGGGAGCCCGGTAAAGACAATTTGCTCTAAGAATTTAAAGATTTACACGGCCTGATGAGTCCTCAAGTTCAAATATTACACCTTTATTTTAGTTGCTCGAAATTCTTGGTTTGGGTCTGTTAAGATTAAAGACCCAAGTTCATATAATTTAACAAACTTACAAGTCAGCGGCTCGATACTTCAGTAAAGGAAACAGTGGCATTAGATGTGGCATTGGATGCTGACGACGCAGTAGAGGTGGACTGATCTCCGCGAACACGATTAGTTGCATCAATAAAGGTTGGTCTGGTTGGCCTATGCTCCAGGCCGGGGCCCTTGCTCAACAACAAAATAATAACTTCAGACATTGTTGGTCTCAAAGCAACTGAGGACTGGGTACATGACAGAGCAATCTCTATAACTTTCTTTACTTCCTCGGATTTGTACTCATTTGGGTCTAAGTCTTTATCCACCAAATCCATCAATTTTTCCTCTTCATATACTCTCCATGCCTGTTAAACCATGTTTTAGAGGAAAAAATATAGACATCATCTAAACAAATTAATCATAAACAATCTGGTTAACACAAAATAAAATATTAACCAAGGTTTAAAACTCTTTCATTGAATGTTTAGGTCAATTAGCTGAAAAACTGAAAAATTCGAAATTAATACATATTTTGAATCATGGTATAATTAATGGTGGCATACATCTAGGGTGGGGAGGCCCAAAATTTAGAAGACGAAGCTAAGTAATAGTCATCCAATCACAGTATTGTTATGCTGGCTATATTGTTTCAAACTAGTGAGGACGGAATGGCGTAAAAACGAACAAAAAAAAGAAGGTTTGAGAAAATTACCCATTCAAGAAGGTACTGAGTCACGGGTTCCAACCTTATGTCGTTACTTTTTCGACCGCTTATGATTTCAAGAACAACTACACCAAAGCTGTAGGTGTCAACCTTTTCGGATAACTGCCCATGGATAGCGTACTCTGGTGCAGTATAACCCCTGATGCACAAATTCACATTAGCTTTCGAAATTGAAGTTTAGGACATATATGATCCAATAATTTGTTCAGTGATAATATGCACAATCAAAAAGTAATAGAATAATGCTTCGAAAATTGATTGCATAGTCAATAAACGAAAAGTGACAATTTTTTCTTTTACTTACAAGGTTCCAGCAAATTTGGTGCTTAGATGACTCTGATCCTCAGGAAGTAGTCTTGCTAAGCCAAAATCAGCTATTTTGGGTTGGAAGTCATCATCAAGAAGTATGTTACTTGATTTTATATCACGATGTATAATACATACATGAAACTCATGGTGTAGATATGCAAGTCCTCGAGAGATTCCAACAATTATATCAAACCGTTGCTTCCAGTTAAGAGTCCCGCATCTGTCACCTTTTAAGTATGGCATTTTAGAGCAGTAAATAGACTAGAGCAGACTAGTAAAACTTCAAATTTCCATTTTCATGCACAAAAAATAACATAAGGATCTTCCTTTTCTTTATGTCCACTTGGAATAATACCAAAACTAGTATCTAACTAATTTATGAGCAAAACTATTAAAACTAGTGATTATGAGGTTCCTATATTGAGAAATTTGGAATAAGGAAGGTAATACCATATAAGAATTTGTCAAGGCTGCTGTTTGCCATATATTCATAAACCAGTAGTAGTTCTTGGCTTTTGCTACAACACCCAAGAAGTCGAACAAGATTTCGATGATGAACATTGCTTATAAGCTTCACTTCACTCTCAAAGTCAGCCTTTGCTCTACTTGACTGGATAAAAGCAAGTTTCTTGACTGCAACAATTTTCCCATTCCTCAAAGTACCCTGTAGCGCCATAAAACAACATAGACAATAGATTATAGAGAGATCCAAGATTTCTGACAAGGATATAAAACATAAAGATTTTCCATTGAACATGTTAATATATAGGAATTACAGTACAAGTTCAAAGTAAAAATGCACCTTGTATACATCTCCAAACCCTCCTTCTCCTAGTTTATTTTCTTCACTAAAATTGTTGGTTGCAGATTTAAGATCGTTGTAGCCAAAAGTCATTGGTCCTCTTAACTCTGTCGCCCCCAAAATATCCCCTGTAAAATGAAATATTTCTTGCTAATTAAGTTATTAATTGTTCATCCTCGATCAATCCACTACCATGTACACTCCTTACATTGTTTCTTTCACAAAACATTGTATCTAAACAACCTGTAACCTTGGCTAATGCACCAGAGAAGCTTTTTGTTACCTCTTTGGTTATTTTTAGGCTTTCTTTTGAATACTCGAAACAATATGATGAATACAACCAGAGCCAAAATAAAACCAACCCCTCCAACGACCCCGCCGATGATAGCTGTCTTTTTGCTGCTTGAACCTCCTGTAGTGATCCAACTTCACCCATTAGTAATATATCATTCACAGTTTCACACATATGTAATTCATGGTTATAACAACACTCTTCAGCTCTATATATGTTGAATACTAGTACCCACCTCCAAAGTAACCTCTATTTCTGATACCATGCTAATAATTAACAACTAGCTCTATGAGCTTGATTTGTTAGACAGAGGAGTAAAGCTGTATATATATAAGGCTCTAACTATGAAGTTGATATGAACCTAACAATAAGAATAACAACCATCTACAAAATTTGGCTGGAAATAACAACTCACTTGTTCTCAAGAAAGGTGTGAGATCCATTGTCTGATTATCGAGGAAGAACGCCGTATCTGAATATCTCAAAAAACATCCTGCATCCACTGCTCTCCCATCAGCATTAGGCGGACAATTTTGTATATTGCTGTGTGCAACAGTTAAGCAGTCATTACACCCAGTCTCACTCACTGTCACTGCACATTGTGCCACACCATATATAAAATTGTTACCCCCACTGGCAAGTTCCCTCTTTACTGCTGCAAAGAAACCTCCGATCCTCGGCGTCGCAATTACAAGATCTGCTAACAATCCATCAACTACTGCATTGAAAGCACTTGCTTTAGATGAGGTTTTGTTCCCGCAAACCCCTTTGTTACCAGGGAGAGTTGTCTGATCAAAGAAGGCATTGCTCTCATACCTCGTGAAAAAATTAACCATCAGTTTTTTTTTTCTTTTTAATTAATAACCACATTAAAGTATATGGAAAATGATATGGATTGAAAATTTTGCTTATTAATTTATAAATAAATTAAGGTGTCTTTAACATTCCAAAGTATAACACATCACTTCTTTTTGAACTTTGATATATAATTTCAATTTCTTCCTTTTTCATAAGGAGAAAATAAAATGTGATGAGCCAGTGGTAGTAAAACGCAAAGACCAAGTTTTGCAAAGTTAACAACTTCTGCATAAGCATTCAAAAGCCATATTTGCCCTTTTCATTGGGGCATTTTATGTCTTGCAAGGAAATTTTCTTGCACCCCACTTTTTTTAACACCCCACTTAATCTTACACTCACCTGTGTACCCAAATGGAGATGACCCCATGGTCAAGTTTCTATGAGAATGATCTCTTAATTATGTTGATTATTCTCGTTATACGAAAGCTTTTTACTCTAATAAAATTGATGGAAAATTAAGAGTAAAATTGATGGTTCTAAAGGTTTAAAATTCAACCAACTTTAGACCAGATTAAAAACTTTAGAACTATTTTCTAAGTAAGGAGGTCATCTTCACAAAAAATATCAACAATAGATAATCTCTATGTGGACCTCTTAATCGAGTGTTAATAGGGTGGAAGAATAAATAATAAGTTGTTAACAAGGAAACAAGTCTAGGTCTGAATCTAGGGATCCAAGTTTTAACAAAACCTTTGACAAAAAATCTCGACCCTTCATAAGATTGAAAGGGTGTGCTATTTTGTCCACCTTTTTAATGGGGTGTACATTCCCTCCCTACTTCAACCATTAAAAATTGTACTTTCAAAAGATTAAATTAGAGAGAATATACACTGCCTTGAAAAAATAAGGGCAGATCGGAAGATTTACAATGTCAGGCTACCTACGCTCTATTTTGATGTTATAAAGATGGAACTTAAATGCAGGGGAGCTAGACGTAAGGAGAGAAGTTGGACGACTTATTCAGAGATGTTGCTAATGGATATTCAAAGACGGTTTATATTAACCATCTTTTTTTTATCAGTTCTATCTTACACTCTGGTGTATCTCCTCAATTTTAAAACACTCAGGATTATCCCTAAATTTATTTGGGGATATCCTATACATTAAAAGATATAAAAAAAACCTGCAACATTACGGAAAAAAATTTATGCAGGGTGATACGAAGATAGAGGATAGATTGGAAAAAAAAATCCAAAATAAAATAAAGAAATTATTTTCTGAAAAGACGTACTAGAAATTCCGATTCTGAGCCACAACATTAATACTCAAAGTCACGAGTCCGAGTTATAACATTAAGACTTGGAGTCGTGAGTCCGAATCTTAATGTTGTGACTAGTCTCTGCGTGTCCGAGTGATTGCTACGAAGTCCTTAAATTTATTTTGTTTAAAAAAAATAAAATAAAGAAAATACATACAAGAATTACAAAATTACATCCAAATAATGATGTGATCGAGCATCCTTTATGGGATTTACGGACGAAATGTCCTCACAAAATGATTCTTTTATAGAATGTCTTCCGTTAATAGGGTTTATTTCAAAATAGGATTAGCCTTTATAAAAACCACATCGAAATATTTTAGATTATGCAGAGGATTTAATGCTCGGATTCTTGAGGTCGGGTGAACGACAAAAAGTTTGTTAGTGTTCGGTATTGATACGGAGGGTGGAATCGAACTCTCACTTTCTCTGACTATATCTAACTTTCTCTCTTTTGTCTAATATTTTATTTTAAAGAAAATATTTTTAAATTAAAAAAATAAGAAAGGCACCTCTAATCAAAATTCTAGTCAAAGCTCAATTACTAAAAAATAAAAAGTTGGGATGCAACCGATAAAAAAAAAAGGGATGGCTAATGTAAACTGTATATTAAAAAATCAACCAATTCTAAACTTCTAAGGGAAAGTGACTAGGGTAATGGGATACCTCAGATCTCACTCCCTTATAGCAGGGCCAGTGGTATAATACCCTTAACCTCTCAAAACTTTAGGTGGATTAAGGGTATAAGGGCATGGCAGGGCTAATAGAATTGAAGGAAATCTCGAGGAAGATTTCTGTGATGTCAATTTTTTATGAATTTTTAAAAAATGCTCGTGTAACACTTCCGCGGTTCTCTTTTTCTCCTTTTTTTTAAATTTTTTTTTATTCAGCAAAAAATTTTCTATATCCCTTTTTTTTATGTTTTTTTAATGATTTTCTTGCGGATAACTTCCGCGAGGCTTCTTATCGAAGAAGATTTCCGCGTCGTGGAACAGTTGCGGGAGTACCCAAAGACCCCTAGCGCTACCTCAAACTACTAGCTAAGCTTTGGGTTTTGGGGTACAAGCGCTTCCACTGGTCTTGCATATATGGTGGGTTTGAGGTACAAGGGCTTCCATTGGCCCGGCCCTGATCCCACAATTTCACATACTGAGGTTCGGCAAGTGTACTGGAGCGGCTTAAAAAAGAAGTGGTTGGTGGAAATAGGATCGGTTGATTGAAATTCCATCGAGTCAACAAGTCAATCTCTGTTGACTCGGTGGAATTTAGTGTTTCTCGATCTTTCCCTCATCAGGAATGTTTTATTGTCAGCCGAAAGCCTGAAAGTCTTAACAATTACATGAAAATCCTTCGAATGTTTGAATTTCCTTCCGCTAAACCGTACTATTAAAGAAACATCAAAGTACTGGCTAGGGGTCGGGACGAGTCTGATGTGCAAGGGCATCCAATAGACGTGTCTTACACGTAAGGGCATCCACTAGCCTTGTCTCAATCCAATAAAAAATTGATTGGAATTTGATTGAAAATCAACTGACATAATTTTTAAGAGCGCTGCTATTTTCACCCAAAGTTACACACAAAGACTCACAAAATTTAATGCGTTCGTGACGTGTTCTGAAAACAGCAGCTTTCTGGCTTTTTACGGTTTAAAATTCTGTTCTGAAAATGGGTTAACCCGTTTACGGTATGGGTATTTTAGCAACCCATTTAACATAATAACCCAACACACTTCCCCTCTCATTTCACCAAATCGACAGAGTTTTGGTCTTGGAGAACCGATTGATAGAGAGGAGACGAGTTAGTGCATCGAAGTTGCAGGGGAGAAACTCCGGCGCCGTCGCTGTCTTTCGGTAATTTTTTCCACCGGAAGAAGAAAGTGGAAATGATGGGTCTGATAAGGCACTCAAAGATGGCCATAATAAGGAAACATGGAGATAAGAATAGCTGAGAAGAGGAATCCAAAAGAAACAACATTTATAGAGTTATAAAAATGTCTCCAATGTTCTTCTCTCCGCACAAATTAGTGGAGGAGCTCCAGTTGGTGCTGTTGCTCCCATTAGACCCTAGTTATCATCAATATCTCTGCCCATTTATATTCTTGTCCACTAATCAATAAGTTTACCATAACTAATTCCCTTTCATCAATAAATAAATAAAATAAAAAATTCCCACACACAAACAGAGAAAAGTAAGATTGGGAACCCCTTGTTCATGACATTTCCGTTGTGGATTCGTTAATGTCAGTCATGGCTAGTTGATTACTTGCTTTGAAGTTCGAACAACATATGGAGAGAGATGAGAGACAGAAAAGGGTTAGGGCCCAGGAGAAGATATTTAACATCGACTTTATAGGGTGGAAACAATGTCGTCGTCCGTTGTAATCGTTGGCCAGCAACCTCCCCGGTGTTCGATGCCCTAACTCTCTTTTCTCTTTTTCCTTCGTTTGAGAAAAAAGAAAAGGAACCCAAAATTTGGGTTAGATTTAGAATTTGATAAGAGAACCCGACCCGCATCACTGTAAGACCCATTTTAAAGTAACATGTTATCTCCATCGTTGATCTAATCAACGGTCTAAAATTAGTCAGAAAAGCTGCTGTTTTGTCACGAACGCATTAAATTTTGTGAGTCTTTGTGTGTAACTTTGGGTGAAAATAGCAGCGCTCAATTTTTAATCAAGTTTTGGTGAAATTATAAATTTTAAAAAGATCATTTTTTTTTTGGACATATCCACCAAAAACCAACAAATTCAGATGTACGCGTGTAAGTGCTACCAAGAGGTTTCGACATACCGGTCATTAAAATAAAAAAAAACAAAATCGTAAACAAATTCAGCTTTTCAAATCCGAAAATTCAACATAACTTTCCCGATAAAAAAATGTGAACGTAAGTGCTGCCTAAATAAAAAGTCAAATAACCATAAGGAGGATGGCTAAGTGGTCAAGACCCTCACCTCACAAAATAGAGGTCGAGTGATCGATCCTCCTGATGGTCAGTCTCACAATAAGATTTTAACCGATTGTGTGTGGATAGGGAGGTCAGCTCACACCCTAGGGACTAGTCGGGTTCTCTAAGAGACTCGGATACCCTAGATCTCAAAAAAAAAAAAAAAAAAGTCAAACTCATTCTCTTTCCTCGCCAAAGTTTTTGTTTTACACTAACTGCTTAAAGCCAAAATAATGTGCCTATAAAAAATTTCCAAGTGTGTTGATCAAACAACAAAAGTATTTTTAAGTGACAAAATTTAGGGAAGGTTTTTAAATGAATGGAATGGAGAAAGATTTACTACTCTTAGAGCATCCACAGTGATGCAGGGTAAAAAGCTATTTTACCCTTCTGTTATTTAGCCTACGAAAACTACACGCAAAGTAGTAGCTTTTTTAAAAAATTTGAGAAATTAATAAAAAGCTGTTTTTAAAGATATAATTGTCATTTTTATAAAAAAAAAATTTTAAAAAAACGTCGGCATCAGACGTAGTGCTTCCACGCCTGGTGCTAGGCGTGGTGCTACCACCACGCCTGAATGGGACGTGGGGCTATCTCCACGCCCTATATAATTTTTTTTTAAAATAAAATAAAATAAATAACAGACGTGGTCGTAACTCCACGCCCCATTGTACGTAGTGTCAGCTCCACGCCCCGTAAATGTATCTGCAGACTTGTCTCCAGAAGGCCAATTTTGGCCTATGTCGGAGTCTTGGGGGGCTTACATTCTTATTTTACCTTACCCACTGTGCAAGTGGGGTAAGGTAAAAGCCAAATTTACCTTACCACTGTGGATGCTCTTAATACACCCATGTAGAGTTATTTTAAACTTAATACGTAGAACTCGTATAACACATTTGAACGTCCTTGATACTTCAATTAAATTTGTAGGCATCTAAATCAGAACAATTGACAATAAATAGAGTAGCTCGAGATTTTTATATAAATCGAGTAGCAAGACTTTCTTCTTAATCCTATAATAGTCTGTTTGGACAAGGGATTTTAGAAGAAAAATATAACATGATTTTTCCACCAAATCCCTGGTCCCTACAAAATACCTCCCCCAAATCTCTTCTTCAAACAGACTATAATTTTTTTTTGGGTCCAAAGAAAGGTTCATCAACTAATAAGGATAAGGATACACGTGGAAGGTCGGAAGGGGACGATCAAACCACGTGGCATATTTCAGCTAGATGGATGAAATAATTTTGGCGTGCTAATTAACTGAATCGAATGAAAGTAGTACGTAAGAAGAATGAATTGAATGAAGTAGTACCTCAAGAAGCAACCATCATAGATAACCCTAGCTCCATTAGCAGTGGAGCAATTCCGAATTTGAGTAGAAGCAACAGAAAAACAAGCCAGACAATCTGAAACAGATAAATAATTCCTGCACTGAGCCATAGCCGAAACAGGGTCAGATGCTCTAGCACTCTGTGCTGTTGCAAAGCGATTGATATTACTCGAATTGCTCAATTGGGTTCTCAGATCTGCAATAGTTGAATTGAGATTTGAGAAGAAAACTGATCGTTGTATTGCATGGTATTGACTGCAACCTTCGTCTAAGAGATTTGTTTGAGGCTGTGAATTCACCAGTAGTACTACGGAATTAAGTTGAATATTCAACAAAGTAATTAAGAAGATGATTGATGAAATTGGTGAGAAGAGATTCATGGTTAGAGAGAGAGAGAGAATGTTTTGATGAGAGAGAAAGAAAGAAAAGAGGATTTTGAAGAACATTAATGGAACACCATGCATTTATAGAAAGGAATGATAACTTAGAGAGAGAAACAGAGGAAGAAAGAATACTTTCAAATTTTCTTTGAAAAACAAAAAGACTTGAATTTTCTTTAGATATAGTCGTTCAGATTGCAGATGGATCAAATGAATTGAGACAAATGAGACCTTAAAGAAACATAAACAACAACTTAGTGCTGAAATTACTTTGACGTATTGACTTGACCAATTAAAACAGGGTGTGGATACTCATACTTGCCCCGGCAGCTGCTTTAAAAAATCCTAGTCATGTGGGGCCATATGGGATGAAATAAGAGTTAATTAATTCTTGTGAGGTTGATGTCCGCCAATATCATTTTCTCAAAAAAATTATTCTATTTTAAAATTTATAATTTATTAGAAGTTAATTAAGAAGTTAAAAATTTTAGATCTCAGTGATTTTTTATTAGAATAATATCCACTCAAGACATCATTCTCATCTAAAATCAACTTTTGGATTATTATCATGTGGGCTCTATATGACTACAGTTTTTTTAGGAGCTTTTTATATAGGGGTCAAATTCAAATATCACTTCCCTTAAAAATAAATAAGAAAGGGTAGGGATACTTGACCACGGTGTTAAAAAGCACTTAAAAAAACTATACATATTTAAAGCGCAGGATTAATTTTTTATGAGGATGTCATCTCATTATAGAGATCATGATCACTAAAATTTTGTTTATTCCAAAATTTATTACTGCAACAAAACCCTATCAATATTAGTTTTGAAATCAAAGGTAAACCATTTTATTTTATCACTGATTAGTTAGAAATTTTAGAATAGAATAAATTTTTGTAAGGATGATCAGTAGGGTGAGGAGAACATTTTTACTAAAAATCATCAATTAGATCATTTTTTACGTCATTTCTACATAAGCAAAGGTTTATTTGAGTCTTTTTAAGAGCGGGTCAATTTTAATAATTAATAATGTATCCCTCTTCAATTCAAAAGAATATTATATAGATAATATAAATTGGGAACACTTTTCTTCACATTGTTAGGCCGGCTAAACAAGGTGTTCTCATGTGGGCCCTACACGAGTAGCAATAATTGGACTGATCAGCTGCCCAATCTATAGCCAATGCAAGTGGGACTCAATCTAAACTCTCAATAGAAGCTTAAAATCACTTTAATGCACCTGGTTCTAAAGTATCCCATCCACATAAGAAAAATGTAAATTAGAAAACTTTTCTTCAGAAGAGAGAATCTGCACTGTTTGGCCGACTACTGGTAAACAATTAGATGATCTCTCACTTAATTTGTTTTTCTCAAACACATTTAACCCAAAGTCTTAAGGTTAATGACTGAAATGGGATAGTATTCTTAAAAAATAGGCTTTTTGAAGAACTGGGGGTCGCAAACTACCTCCCCTAACGGCCTTAACTTGTAATATTAAAGGAATCACATTTTCAAAAATATAATTCTAATTTTACTAGACGAAAACATTGAATTATAGAATCACATTCTCAGAAATAATATTCTTTTTTTTTTTTTTTGAAAAGAAGGAAATTCATTAAGCAGAAGACAAATCAACATCAGTTTGAGGCATATTAGCCTCAGCTGCTTCAACAACAAACAAAGGAAAATTAGAGACTCAAAGTCTCGAAACACCACTAGAAAGATAAAAAGGAGCTAAGAAATGTGCAACACTATTAGCATCACGACTAACATGTTAAATAATTGCTTTATTATTGTTCACCTTCAAAGTTCTGCAGTCAAGAGCAAGAGGGCTAATCTGCCATGGTATAGCAGAATCATTTCCAATAATAAAGTCAACCACCAGTGAGGCATCTCCTTCAATCTGAAACCCCGATAAATGCAACGACGCAGCAACTTCAAACCCCACAAAAAATGCTCTAATTTCTGCCTCAATCGAAAAACCAAAGGAAAGCGGTTGAGCTGAAAACTAAGTATGGCAAGCAATAATCTGTCCATTTGAGTTACAAACCACTGCAGCAGGGGCAAAAGCCAAATGAGAAGAAGCGCCATCCACATTAATTTTATATCCACCATTGTCGGGAGGCTCCCACTAAAAGATCCTTGATATGGAATTCTCATTCCTTGTACCTATCTCAGTAACATCCACCTTAGAGCTATAGTAATTGAATAATTTATTTATTGAACTAATTACATTTCGGGCATCGAAAGGAATGTCTCTAAACACCAAATTGCATATTGCCTTCCAAATGCACCAAATAAGACAACAACCAATACGGAAGATATAAAAAAACTTGTCATATTTCAACCAAGAGTTAAAAATTCGAGCTAAAGATAGTCCCGTATCCGACTGATCAACACGTAGACCCACACTAGAGCACATCCAAGCCTGTCTTGCAGAGTCGCACTCAAGAAAAAGATGATCAATAGTTTCAGGAGCACAACAACAGAAAGGACACATAATATCAACAACATGGATATGCCTGCCAATATTACTTCGAATTGGCAGAGCATTTTTCAAACACCTCCAAAGGAACAGATGTACACTTGGAGAAACTATTTTAACCTTCCAATAAGTCTTCCAGTTAAAATAATTGTCATGATTTTCATCTTGAGAAGTTGTAGGAGTCGACTGCAACAGAAATGAAAATGCCAATTTTGTTGTGAATGAACCATTTTTTGATTTCGTCCAAATAAGCCGATCTTCTTCCACTAAAATAAGAATATGAATCCTTAGAATCGCTTGCGCCTCATGCTCAGAAATAATATTCTATTCCAATCATCTCAATTTAGTCTAAATGTAAGTGAAAGTCTAAATACGCTCTACGGTTTAATGGAATTAACCGTATGTCTTTGTGACTATAGTTAGGGATCACACTATTATCTAATTAAAATTTATTGAGGTAATAAACAGTAAAACAAAAATCTCTAACAAGAGTATTGAATTATTCGATTCTTAATATGCGGAATTAAGAACACGAATCGAATATTTCAATCTCACAACAAGTATAAAAATATGCACAAGAGATTTTGTTAATGAGAAAAACTCAAACTGAAAAAAACCCTTGGACCTAGTCCAGCAAAAATCCATAAAAATTATTGAAAACTTACAACCCGATTTACCACTCGATGGACACGATTTATGACTTCCTCTATGCTCCAATCAACTACGGTATACAGTTCTTCCACAAATTTAAACTCTACGAATTTGCCTCTTAGTTGATTATCAATTCTCACGTATACAACTTGGAGTCCACCAAGCTAACTTGAATGAACTGCGTATACAATCCGAATCTATAAACCAATGCCTCCTACAAAATGATGTGTCTCCAACTTAAACTCCACAAGTCCCGCACCTTGAACTCCACATGTCCCGCACCTTGAGCTAATACTCGACTCCACGAGTATTTCACTACGAACTTGAATCTTCAAGCTCAACCACCGGAAATCTACCGGCAACAAAACTCACGTTTTGATTTAAAATAGGAAGGATTAAATCATGTACAACAAGCTTGGAAGCTAAAGGTTTAGAGTTGAAACTCTCCAAAAACTTGTTATTGAATAGGGTGAATAGTTGATTTAAATATGAATGAATCAACTCTATTTATAATGGTGATTCCCAGATCTAGATCTGAAATGCAGTAACTATCATGAGTGCATTTCTAGATCTAGAACACACCATTAACAATGAGTGATGGTCTTAAATCTAGTCTATGACACCCTCACTCACTAAAAGTTGTTTCCCGCACTTCCATGTTCTTCTCAAAATAAGAATGGTGAAAAAAAACTCATATAAGGTACTTTCCTGCTCTAAAAAACAGCCCAGATTCGCGGATCTGGACGATGCATTCGACACCGTAAACATGGTTTCGAAAGCGTAAAGCATCTGTTGAAAAAATAAGCAGATGGTATTGATGCTAAAAGGGCGGTATCGATACCAAAAATCTTTTGTTCTCAGAAGAGTTTCGGTATCGATACCACCTAGCATGGTCTCGAAACCAAAAGTCATCTGTTACCAAAAATAATTTTTGGTATCGATACCAATACATCAAGTATTGAAATCAAAAGTGTCCTGGAGACAACTTTTGAAGCGGTTTCGAAAGCGCAAGGTTGGTATCGAAACAAAAACTCATCTGTTGATGAGTTTTGGTATCGAAACTAATAGGGCGGTTTCGAAACCACTAAGCTAGTTTTTCAGAAATTTTTCATTTTAAAATATTTTGAGCTCTGGAAAAACCTTATTTTGGTCAATAATGAAACTAACCACCTATGGTCCTTAGGCATGTAAGTCAGTTTAATCCTAAGATGTTTTTCGATAATGAATTAAGTTTCTTAGAGTCT
The DNA here is from genome assembly GCA_002174775.1 of Macleaya cordata. Taxonomy (NCBI): domain Eukaryota; kingdom Viridiplantae; phylum Streptophyta; class Magnoliopsida; order Ranunculales; family Papaveraceae; genus Macleaya; species Macleaya cordata. Next base: position 48,046 of record MVGT01000216.1, read on the forward strand.
TTTCTTCGCAAGGAACTGACCCATGACTTACTAACTCTAACTCAAGTTACATTGACCTTCTTGAGTTACCTTTGACACGAAATTCAACAAATATTACATGAGTGGACTCATGGACCTAACAATCTCCCCCTTTGTCATTTTCGTGAAAAATTCGTACATAAGAAAATAATAAAAAGACCTTTTCCCATTACAACTCATATTTTCTTACACATGACTCAATAGAACTTAAAACACGAATTGTATAAAATAACATGTTTACTGCACATGTTCACAAAATAAGTCAAGGAACCTTATAAAACATTAAGTACAAACCTTGAAGAATGTTTAGAGCAATTATTAGAGTAGAGATAATATCTCTCTGCCTTTGTCAAAGCTTCTCCTATATTAAGATATCTTGTAATAGTGGTGAGTTGAGCTTTGCACAAGTCTTCTCTCATTTACTTTAAGTCTTCAATGATTAGAAATGTAGAGACAACTTGCTAACTCTCATTGACCATATTGAGTTCGATTTAACACGCAAATTGATAAAACCCATAAGAGAACTTATGAACCTTACACTAAGATACTATAACTTTAGCGGCTAAAACGAAAATCGTTCAGTACTAGTTTGGGTGGCTGTCTAGCATGTATTCCTTTTAAAATAGGGTTAATTAGTATTAGGGTCTTAGAAATAGTTGGATATTAGGCTCAGGGTCCTGGATATGTCCACCTTTGAGTCTAGGTCCTATGATGGTTGACTCAGTTGACCGTCTAAAAAAGTAACTGACGTTAAAATGCATCATTAAAAATTCCTTTTTACCCTTATTAATGTATTAAAAGTCTGGCTTGCCCAACGTCCTATTTTTCTCCGTTAAGCTCCCTCACACGTGTAAGTTGCTGATGAAAGATGGCAATCTAACGACTGAGATTACACTAAAAAATATAATAGGATGGAAATGACGCAACCCCAACCCATTTAACCATGAAATGTTTTATTGCTTCTTTAACAAAGTCTGAGAATTCCGACAAAACAGTAGTTGATAATCTTTGTTCCGACGTCCATCTCTGGGGAAGTCCGACGAAAATTAAAAGAAGGGTTCAAATCTTTGAATTGTTCGCAATGTCTTGTTCTTTTGGAACATTTTTAGGGTTTTTTGTGGGTTTTTTTGTGGTTTTTTTTTTGCAAAAAACCCTAGGATTTTAGGGTTTTCGTCTTCAACAATCATCTACACACTTTGGTGTTTTTGTTCTACAGTATCAGTAAGTGTTAATTTTCGATTATAACTATAAGCTTCTTCAACAACTAATCTTTTGTTCATTTTGATGGGGTTTATGCCCTAAAATAATTTAAATTGACAACATTGATAAATTATATTTATTAATAAGCATGATATTATATTATTACTTTATTCATATGATGGATTAAGTATTGTTCACAAGATGATGTTGTAAGTAAATTATTTGTATGAAGTGTTCATACATGGAGAGATGTAATTTACTGGTTCCTCATATTCTTGTATAGTTCATAGTCAGTGATGAATCTGAACAATTCATCTGATAAGACTATAA
>MVGT01000216.1:50420-80965 GCA_002174775.1 Macleaya cordata
CGTCAGAATTTAAAATCGCGTTTTGAGGCTTTTCGGAGCAGAATTGGAGATTCGCTATTTCACGCAAAGTTGTAGAAAATTCGATTTCCTACAAGAAGCATATATCATCTAGGCGAATCGGATCAACCTTTAGAGAGTTATGGCCGAAATACAGTTGCTGTATCTTTTTGGGTTTTCGACGACTGATCCAGAACGTAGGAGGAAGATCTGGGATTACATGCAAGCGTTTAAACGGTATGTATCTGATCTTCAAGTTATTGTTTTAATTCATGCATCCTCATGTGGTCCTGTGAAGGGAAAATAGTTATTTGTTTCCGCTGCACAATTTAATCTAGACCCTATTTTCCCCAACAGTTTATGCATGTGGGTTTATGGGGTGGGGATTTTTTGTTCATTTTGTTGTTTTTCTAAGGGTTTTTTTCGAATTTCCTCAGCTTTAAACTTAATCTATAATATACTTAAGTTTTTTGTGTTTGTTGTACGCTTTCTCTCTGACATCACTGCAGAAATACAAAAAATTATATTTAGGTCCTACTGTTACTTGATAATTAGTATTTGGGTCCCATTAATGGCATAAATTTATGCTGGTGTTGTTTACGCTTCAAAATTTCAATTTAGGTGGGAGCTAGATCCAGTGGCCATTTTAGAACTTGGGTTTGCAGTAGGTAATATTGTAAGATGGAAGTGTAGAGAAATGGGGGTGATTCAAGAAGATGATGGGGAAACAATGGTGAAGGTGACCGGATTTTATAGGGATTTAGTCCAATGGCTAAGTCCCAATGACAAATTAAGTCCCTACCATTCGATCATTGATTAGTCTCCTAGCCATTGGATTTAAAGTTTGGGGAAGTCATATGACTTCTAACCCGTGCCTCAATGTCAAGTGATGGATGGAACTCTAATCCCGTTACTTAATTTATTCGATTTATTAATTAAATAATTATTCAACAGATTTTGGATGGTCAACTGAGTCAATCGTCATCTCATGATCCAAACTCAAAGGTTGACATATCCAGGACCCTAAGCCTAATATGTGACTATTTCTGGGATACTAATACTAATTAACCCTTTAAAATATACGAGTACTCCTACTGAAATTATGGTTGCAACCTCAAAATCTTGGCTACGAAGACTTCATCGTCTTCTGTATGTCGAGAGAATCTCTTTTCCCCACCTAATCCCACTTAAGTGAGCCAATTAATGGAATTAAAGACATTTATTGAAACTTTTTGTTTTTCTTTCCCTAATGATGAGACTTATTGAAATAATTGCCGTGACATTTCGAGCAAACAGAAGTGGTCGACTCTAGATCAGGTCTTCAAATAAAGGATGTTATTTGGACCAGTACTATTTAGAACACCAGCTCATACACGAAGGAGATGTGAGGTTGATGTCATCGCCATAGGGACTGTTATATGTAAGAGAACGTATCCGTATACAATCTTATTTGTACATTTTCTGATAATGTTTTCTTCATCATGTAGATATCCTCACCAAAAATCAAATAATTCTAAAACTTCTAGCCCCATTAAAAATTGACTTTTTTTTCTCATCGTTCATTGTTCACCGTTAATTTTTAATCAATTTCCCATCAATTTTTAATAGGGCTAGAAATTTTAAAATGATTTTATTTTTGGTAGGGATATTCTACTCATCTTGTAGATCATTCTCACTAAAAATCAGTCCTTGGTTACTCACTATGTAGGCCCTACAATCAATGTAAAAATAACGATGTACAAATAAGCTTGCCGATCCGTTCTCTATACGTAAAATCAATATATTCTAAAAATTAGCAAAATTATAGCATATTTTTATACACTTTTAGTTTCACTTTTGATTTCGTGATATAATGATCTCGACGAAAAAAACAATCTAACAAAAAAATCAGGCCTTCGACTTTGTCAATGCAGGCCCCACATAATGGATTAATGGGTACGATCTTGTGAGACATAGAAACTGCATGTGCCTTTAAATTGAAACTATAATGAAACCTACCTCTTCAAAAAAAATGAAAAATCCATTAATTCTCCTATTCGGATGTAGACTCTAGTATAAAACACATGCATTATGAATTAATGTACAAATTATATTTAGGATGATTAGTAGAGTAATGCTCCTAATTGATTTCGTTGCATCATAATTTTATTAAATCAAGTCTTGATGTGCATCATATACCTCAAAACTAAGGGTGGGACTCGGGCGGGTTGGGCGGGTTAAAGGCTTTAGACATGCCATACTCACACTATACATCTGTACACCCAGAATGCCCATATAACCCACAAAACCCGTAAGGGGTCTACCCACGCATGACCCATGTGAGTTTCTCGAGTTCTTCGGGTTTCTCGGGTTCTTTGGATTGCCCAAGTTTAAATAAATTTAGGTTATTAGATTAGCTTATTAATACAAAAATAATAATATCTAATAAATAATAAATTTAATTAATTTTTTTTTAACGATTTTAAAAGGCAAACAAGCTAACAATCGATCTGCTCATGTGATAAATAAATTAAAGATGATTTTATAATCTTTCAAGTTTTAGTTATTATGTAGTAAAAATCTTTTTGACTATACATAAAATGAAACACGTAGAAAAAAAAATTTGGGTCTTAATACCTCCACCATATATTAGTAATTTAACATATTTATCTATTTCTATCATTCAAAATATTTTTTAGGCCCCATATTATTTCCATGTTAGAAATTAATTAAAATCTTTATATATAAGTTTTTCGGGTTGGGCGGGTTGTCCGGATTGACAATTATTTTTGCCCATGCTTGCCCAAATTTAACTTTAGGTTGGCAAAATAATGCTCATACTTGCCCAAATGTCCAACAACCTTTGCACATACTTATCCAAATACCGAGTCGGGTTCGGGTTGGTCGGGTTGACCCAACATAAATCCCACCCCTACTCAAAACTCTGGGCGATAGAGTTTTTGTCACCTATGCCAATTGAGTATTTAAAAAAAAATAGATTTGAGAAGAGAGATAAAGAAAAAGAGGAAAGAAAAAAAAAAAAGAAAAAGAATTTTTGTCCCCAACCAAACCCTCTATCATTTAAAAAAAGAGTCTTTTACCGGGTAGACCCCAAAGCTGAAGATTTATTACTTTTACTACCTTAAACTTGATAAAAACTCCCTCAAAACCTTTATTTTTGAATTTGGTTACAAATACTACCTTAGATTATTTAACTTCCTGTTTTGCCCTCCACACAACCGGTAACCTAAGTTCAGTTTTCTTCCTCTCTCATCAAATTTCATCAGGAGCCGTCATCAACCCCTATATGCGCTGCTCTATTTGTCTCCACAGTTTCTTTAATTAATCAAATTACCATATGAACTTGTTTCAGATTTCTGAAGAGGAATTACAATTGGAGTCTACCGTGGGAGAAACGATGATGATCTTCCCACCCCTAATCAAGTAACCCAACTATTAATGAACTTTAAATTCCAAATCTTTATTCGTTTAATAAACTTCTTTCAAATCAATCACATGTTTAAGCATAATTCATACTTAACCTAAGGACAATAGATTATTTTAGAGAAATCTCATGTACAATATTAGAGTATCTTGTGTTGCTAATTTATGAAACTTTAATTCATTTATGTTTGTGAAAAACTAATTAGTGGTGGGAGCTCTATTGGTTCAAAACTCCATAAAGTTATTTGGTCAGTTCTCCCCACCCATCGATTTGGTTTTATTTTTCTGCTAGCTAATTCACATAGAGAAAATCATATCCTAAGTGCATTGGTTGGTTAGGATTTCAGGTTTGGTAGAGATACAAACAGACCTGTGAATACAAAAAGAGCAGAGCAAGTAACAGTTTTGCTGTTGGGGACGACTTGTTTGAAGAGGGAAAAACCTAAGTTACTGGTTGGGTGATGAGGCCAAAATTAGAATTTTAATAAATTAGGGTAGTATTTGTAACGAAATTGAAAAAGAGAGGTTTTAGAAGAGTTTTGCGAACCAGAAGTAGAAGTACTTCTGCTTCTAAAAAAAGTAAAAGTGCTTTTGAGAAGTAAAAAATAAGAGTCCAATTTTGCTGCGACGTTCCCTTTGCTACAAAGCTAAGGGACCGCTATTTTTGTGCCACGTGGCACAAAAACTTGACTTCTTTTACCAACTTGTAACCATAGTTAACCTAAACTGACATGCATTTAATGCATGCAGTAGGATTATTCATGAGAGAAAGATGGTCATTTAATGAAACAGAGAATAAAAATATAAAAATAAAATTTTGGTAGATGGAACAAACTCCAAATGCTCTCTCTGTTTCGTTTTTTTTCCCCTTCAATGCCTCTAATGTGGNAAAGAAGTCAAGTGTTTGTGCCACGTGGCACAAAAATAGCGGTCCCTTAGCTTTGTAGCAAAGGGAACGTCGCAGCAAAATTGGACTCAAAAAATAAGGAGAAGTTTATATGGTAAACTCTTGACTTATAAGTCTAAAAAAATGATGAATTATTAGTTGTTACACGGTACTCGAGGAGAAGAAACTTCTAAGAAGTAGAAAAGTAAAAAAAATTTGCTCTAAAAAGAAGTAACTTTTTTGCTTCTAGAAGTCACTTTCAAAATATATTATCATACAAACTTTTTTACTAACATCTTAAGTGGTTGCCAAACGCCCTCTTAGAGCTTTGGGGTTCACCAGGTAAGAGACTCTTAAAAATATATATGTAAAGTTATGGGGGACGGAAACTATGTTGCCTTATCAATTTATTATCACGGCCCCATTTTCTGGAGCCCAGCCCAACCCTTAATGCTTGCTCATCCCCAAACTTCTTTTTTGAGGCCGAAACAATCTAATTTTGAGATTTTCCTAAGATTGACTTGCCCTTAGTAAGTTCTATTAGCACTTTTAGATGTATATATATTTAAAATTACTAAATCACCTTTATTATATTAATTTTTAAGAAGTCAAATTATTTTTTTGATCTTTAATAATTGCAGGTGCCAACCATTTGGTAATATAATATAAAAACTTAATCTTAAGACCAATTCAAACTTTCCATAACAATGCATTTTTTTTTTTTTTGAAAAAACAGAAAAATACATCTTCGTTTTTTTCTTTCTTTTTCTTTTTTCTTTTTTCTTTTTTCTTTTTTCTTTTTTTTTTTTGCAAGAGAACACTGCATGTATTCATCTAATATCCACATCTAAAAATCAATCAAATTAATATCTGCCATTTTTTTTTCTGATAGGTAACTGGTAAAATCATATGCTCTTAATCATCTTATTTAATGATGGAGAGGTTATTGCACCCCCTCTTATAACGCCCTCTTATGACGCCCCCTCATGTAGGGCGATGTTCTCCTCATTATGTATATCATCATATTCAAAGATCAGCTCGTTCTAATACTTTTAACCCCCTCAAATTACTTCTTAAAAATTAGTAACTATTTGACCCTTCAAATAGTTACTAAATAGTTACTAATTTTTAAAGGTTAATTTGAAGGGGTTATAAGTATTAGAGCGAAGTGATTTTTAATATGATGATATACATAGTGAGAAGAACATCCTCTCAACAAATTAGTCCTTGGATGCATCGCATGTGGGCCCCACAAGACGAGGCGTTATAGGGGGTGTTCTAAAAGGGGGTTCAATAACCTCCCTCTTTAATGATTAGGGTTTTGTTCCTTTCTGCTAATCAATATTGACTCTAACTAATTCGAATTCAAGATGTACGATCAAGCATTGATACTGGATTTGTCTCATTAACCCCACATATTGGGGGCCGACGTATTGATGTGATCGGAATTCATTGTCATGTCATGTGTCGTGTGCCCTGGTCGATGAAAGAGTGCCACATATAAATATATAAAAAATTCTATTAGAGCACGGCCAGTGGAGGCATCAAAACCTCAAAGCCATGAACATGTCATGGCCAGTAGGTGCATCAAAACCTCAGACCCTTCACCTGAACCACTAGTTTGGGGTATAGTTTAGGGGTTAGAGGCATCCGCAAAAGATTCACGCGACGCAAAACTTTCATGCGACAGGCCCAATTCGCGAAAATGTTACGTGACAGGTAGCGTAACATTTTCGCGACGTCGTTGAAATGGAGAAGGATAAGGGTCTTGCGTTTTGGGTTTTAATGCCTCACGTAAATGTTTCGCGGCGCGTAACATTTCAGCGATAAATGTTTGCGCCCCACTGGCCGTGGCCGACCCCTAAACATCAAACCCAAACCAAATTTTGGTAGGTTTGAGGTGTATGACTGGCCTTGCTCTTAGAATATAGAAATTAACAAAGGTACTAACAAAAGGTACTAACAAAACATTAAATACATGCCGGGCTTTTTTAGCAAATAACCCTGTCAGGTTATTGAAACTAAGAAATAACTCTGATATTTTGGATATTTCTGAAATGACCCTATCTTAGACGGAATTGTTAACTCTCCATCTTGGAGCCCACGTGATGGTCACATGACCATGTTAAAGTACGTAAATGCCCTTATTTTAACCCAACCTCTCCTCACCTTGAGTTAACTTCAGTAGTGGGACACGTGGAGCCATCTGTGCGAGTTTCATGTAGACGATACAGATCGGTCCTTATTTTTGAGGTTCTAGGTTTTACAACACTAGATTATTTTTTAATCACCTCTATATATTAGACTAATTAAATTTGATTTACTTTCATAATGTCCATAAGTTAATGGGTTATTTTCTATTACACATATATTTTAAAAATGAACTAAATAAAAAAATAAAAAGTTTTATTTTTGTAATTACGAATTATTTATTATTATAAACTTACAGTTTATACTATTATTTATTTTAAAACTATGTTTAAATACAAAAATATATTTAAAAAATGATCCCACATCACAAATTTTTATGGTAATTAATTGTACAAAAAAACATTGATTAAATCTTTTAATTAATGAGTTATTTTGTTGTTGATTTTTTGTGTATACAGACTTTTGTTACATACAAGAGATAAATGGGGCAAGTAGGGACTATTGTGACGAAAGCAACAAACAATATCCATGTGTTCCCGGCAAGAAATATTTTGGCCGATAACGATTCAAATTACATGGAATTACAATTACGGTCGAGCCGGTAAAAGCATTGGCGTCAATCTTCTACATAATCTAGAAACCGTGGCTAAAAATCTAACAATCGCTTTCAAGACCGCTTTCTGGTTTTGGATGAATAATGTCCATTCGATCATAATTTCAGGTAAAGGATTTGGTCGCACGATCTGAGTAATCAACGGTACTGAATGCATCTGTAGAGTACCGGCAGCGGTTCAGGGCAGGGTGAATTACTACAAGAAATACTGTAGCCAACTCGGTGTGACACCAGGGAGCAATCTCCTTTAAACACCTTTCCATAAATTCTCTCCATTGCTTTATTATTCATATACGAATGAATGTAATGTGCTAGAAGATTCCGATGAGTTAGCTTTCACCAAGTGTTTTCGGGTTCATCTTCTTGGCCCTGTTTTCTACAATGTTTAATGTTTAGGGATTTGATGGGATCCATTGAAGTAGGTCCATTTTTTTGATCGGCACTGAAAGTAGCTAGGAAGCCATAGGCCTGTGATTTTATTTCAACTTCTATCGTTACCTCTCTTTATACGCGGCTTTTTTTTTTTTTATGAAAGAGTGCTACTTGGTACCCCCAACTTTCAACAAAGGTATGCTTTCCTCATATTGGTCACCACTCAAATGAAATGATAATCCATGGTTGATGTTGTGTAGTGAAGAGCTTTAATGGAGAAGAAAGGAGCAGATGAAGATTTAGTTGAAGAAAAGACGATGATGGAGTAAGATGGTGGATTTGATCGGTGGATTTATAAAGACATTCAGATGAGGAGGAACATCACATAACGGTCAAAATAAGGATCCATCTGCACCGTCTACGTGAAACTCGCACAGATGGCTCCACGTGTCCCACTACTAAAGTTAACTCAAGGTGAGGAGAGGTTAGATTAGAATAAGGGCATTTGCGTACTTTAACGTGGTCATGTGACCATCACGTGGGCTCCAAGTTGGAGAGTTAACGATTCCGTCTAAGATAGGGTCATTTCAGAAATATCTAAAATGTCAGGGTTATTTCTTAGTTTCAATAATTTGACAGGGTTATTTGCTAAAAAAGCCCATACATGCCCATGTTGTCTGACATAGACTGATTTATCGTTCCTGGCCGGAGATTAAATCCATAAGACTATAATCAGAAATCAACTGCAAATAAAATCCTGATTGAAGCCATAATTTTCAACGAAAAAAAAAAAAAAAATTGTTCATTTTTACGCATGGAACCCCAAAAACTAACTTAGACCACAATCCATATCAAAAAAAAAAAAACTTAGACCACAATCAACCGTTGGATTCAATCAACAGTTGGGATCTAATTGCTTTTTGCCATCTTTGTCAGACCACATGGGATTCCTTTTAAACCAATAGAATTATTGAAAATCTATTGACCCATAATCACCCATTTTAAGTCAAACCATTATTTGAACACTTTTTCAAATACTAACGGACCAGCACGCTCGATGTATGTAGTATTAGTCGTTCAATTTTTTCATTTTTCTTTTTTCATTTTTTTTTTGTTAAAGTGACTAATACCCGAATTACAATGACAAGTCGAAAATACACCACTAAGATGTTAATCACTAGCAATGGGTATGTAAGAAGCGCCACCACAAACGAAGAGAAATCGTTACTACGAACGAAGAGAAATCTGCCACCATGGCCGAAGAGAAGCTACTAATCCAACATAATTAATTACATGGGCCAAACCTTGCGGCAAAACCACAACCTACGAGGTTTGAACCCATAACCTCCCAAGTCATAGGGAGGGATGCAAACCAACTGAGCAAGCGGTTGTTTGTAGTCATTCAATTTTTTCTAATCTATTCTTTTTAATCTGAATTAATAAATAAATGGCATATAATTGATAATATTAGTATGAAATTATGACATAATAACCAAAATACTTAAAATAAAAAAAAAATTCTTGAGGAGACTATAGCCTAAAATACATAAATTTTTACGGCAAAGATACATCCTGATAAGCATGTGAGAAACATTGAGAAACCGACAAAAAAAATTTGATTAATCAAATTTACCGAAATATGCTTAAGGATAGTAAGAGTTCCAAAGTAAAACTAAAACAATGTAAGAAGACAAAATCCCTAAGTACCAAAATATGCAACAAAAACAATCCCAAAAACAATCTAATGAAAATAAAAAAGATAAATAAAAGCCCTAATCTTTCTTCTTCGTTTTCAATGCCCAATTTCTTTGTGTTTCTTGAGGTGGTTTCTTGCTCTACAGTCGCTATGCTTGGCGGTTCCATAACATTCTTGAGTTTCAATAAAGGGGTATTGTTAAAGGAGTTCCTCAAAATATTAGGGGATGGACAAGATGGGGGGTGGACTAGATTGTTTAAGTTGGTTGGGGGGATAGATTTAGTTTTACTTAGACCATCCACAGTGGCTACAAAATTTGCCATATTTCTATAAAAAGATGCGCATCAGAGGAAGCAAAAAGCCGCTTTTAGCTTACGTGAAGATTTCGAAAGCCAAATTTAGATTCTTGGAAAGGAATTTGGAGATTTTTTACGGGGCGGTGCGTAGGGTAATCGCTTGATGCTAGGTGAGCTGAAAGGTAATCGCCTATCATTTTTTTTAATAAAAAAAAAAGGTTGGGCGGGGTGCAAGTACACCGTCTGTTGCTGGGCGGTGTGCAGGGTGCCCGCCCAACATTTTTTTGATTTTTTTTTAATTTTTTTTTTGAAATTTTTTTTATTTAATCATCACCCATCATACATATTTTGTGATGAAAAAAAAATATATTTTTTCTCTTTGACTTGAATTTAGACCTACAGTTCAATTTCTTGAATAATTTTATAAATTACAGCTATTAAATAATTTTAAAATTAAATTTTAACGCAAAAAAATAGGAACACAAGAATTTTAATGCAAAAAAATAGGAACACAAGATCCCACAGAAATAGGAACACAAGATGCCAGGCGGGCTAGAGGTACACCGTCTGGCATATTTTTTTGTTTTTTTAAAAAAATTCCCAAAATATCCTTGTTTCAATATTTTATTATTTATTTGCAAATTTTTTTTAATTTCATCGATGCACAACTCCATTTGTAAAGCTATAAATGGTAAGGTAAAAATGGCTTTTGCCTTACCACCACTATGGATGCTCTTAGTGAATGGTCATCTACAAAAAAGTTGATATTTCTCAACCCAACTTCAAAAAATACCTCAACCCTAAAAATACCCTAACAAAAAATATACCCAACATCCCCACCTCGGGTCACCACCACTCCACCGCCGACAGGGGCGTATCCACATAGAGGCAAGGGTAGGCAGTTGCCTACCCTCAACTTTTCTAAAAGTCCTATATAAATGTATCATGAGATATAATTCAATATATTATTATTCATACAATATGTTTATATTGTAGACCATGGGGTTCCAATAGAAAAGACCAAAGGTTAGATTTTTTATGAGGATGTTTTCATTATTATTTAGATCATACTCACAAAAAATAAGCCAATTTTCTAACTTTTTACATCATCATCAACTTGTTAGAAATGAACGGTGATTTTATTAGGGATAATGGCCAAAACATCTAATATATAACTTTTTTAATCCATTTAGTACACAAGATTTTTAATAAGACTGAAATATCTTTTTTAAAGCCTTTTGAATCCGTTTAGTCCTTTTTAAACTTTTCGAAAATCTATTTAGTCCATTCCTTCCTTTTTATTGTTTATGTTTTACCCTTATTATATTTCTCAATCACCTTTTTGCCTTTTTCAAACTTGTACAGCTGTATGAGAGAGAAATGTAGTTATCTTTTTTGTTTTAAACTTTAAAATGCTATATCTCTTTAACGAAAATACGGATTTTGACAAAATTCATATACTTGGAAAGCACTTTTTGAGATCTTTGAAATTAGACTAGTCAAGAATATTTTTTTAAAAAAAAAATTCACGAAATTTATTCATGCAACAACGTTTTTGCATATGAGTTAATGCAAAAATGTTTTTGCATATATCTGCAAAAATATTTTTGTATATGCTAAATTATTATATGAAACATTTTTGCATAGATCTATGCTAAATCATCTGTGAAACATGATTTTGCGCAGTTCTTGCAAAAATATTTTTGCATAATTCTATGCAAAAATATTTTTGCATGAATTTTATGCAAAAACTTCATGCAAAAATATTTTTGCATAGATCCATGCAAAAACTTTTTTGCATAGATCCATGTTGAATTTTTTCTTCTTCTCTCTTCTATTTCTTTATGTTCTTTTTCTTCTTCTTTCATTTTCCTTTCTTTTTCTCTCTCTCTCTCTCACGTCCCTCTCTTCTCTCTATATCCTCTACTTTCCTTCTTTTCCCTTTCTCTTTTTTTTTTCTAATCAGATCTTTCTCCATTCTCTCTTATTCTCTTCTCTCTATCTCTTATATTTTCCTCTTCTCTACCCCGATCTCTCTCTCTCTCTCGGTGGTGATGGTAGAAACTATATGTCTCTCTTTCTCTCTCATCATCATCAAGATCTTTTGTTGACTGGTGAGTAAACGATCAATCGAAGCAAAAGAAACAAGTGAAGATCGAAAGCAGCAAAGCTTATAAATGTAGAGAGAGAAACAAAGATTCTTATTCGGTCATATTTTAATTTCCATAACTAATTAGTTAAAGGGCAGATCAGTCTAAATTTTATTTTTGGACTAAATAGACTCATGTAAAATTTGGTGGACTAAACAGATTGAATTAAAGTCATAATAGATGTATTGGAGGGTTACATGTCTTAGAATGAGTTGACATTTAATGAGATTGATCTATATGGTGAGAAGATCTTTCTCACTCAAAATTAACACTCAAATCATCTTTATATAGGCTCCATAGACTACTGTATGAAGAAGATTGATCTATATGGTGTGAATCTTATCTTGTATATCATATTTGAGGAGGAATTCCCTGCCCAGCATCAAAATGCCCAATGTGTTGTAAGTCCCACACAATGATGATCCAGTGGATGAGTTTCGATCAGGCTGACATACTATGTAAATCTTTCTCACCGAATATAGCATCATTATAAAACTTCTAACACATAAAAAGTTGGATTATTTATGAGTTATCCATTTTTATTTTTATTTTTGATAATTTTAAACTAACTAATTTTGATGGGCTTATTATAAATTTTAGAATGAGGTGATTTTATATGGGGATGATCTATATGGTGAAGAGAACACCCTTGGATTATCGTTTTGTGGAAAATTTGAACTTTTATGTTGAATTAGTAAGTAATTAGGTTGTGTTGCATAGCGTTTGAATTCCACGGAATTGGGTTAGTTTTGCGGAAACAACACAAATTATGTTGTTTGTTTATATTTTTAATTCTACAGAACTGAGGCCCTACTCACTTAAAAGCGTGGCTAGTAGTTAATTTTCTATGTAATTCCATGGAATAAACTAACTAATTTTGATGGGCTTATTATAAATTTTAGAATGAGGTGATTTTATATAGGGATGATCTATATGGTGAAGAGAACACCCTTGGATTATCTTTTTGTGAAAAATTTGAACTTTTATGTTGAATTAGTAAGTAATTAGGTTGTGTTGCATAGCGTTTGAATTCCACGGAATTAGGTTAGTTTTGCAGAAACAACACAAATTATGTTGTTTGTTTGCATTTTTAATTCTACAGAACTGAGGCCTACTCACTTANTTTTACTCTCTTTTCTCATTGCACTCCCATTTTTTCAAAATAACTATGAGAAAATTGATTGATTATCATAATTGAAACGCTAAAAAACAACTCTTTTATAAGTTGCACGGATGCTACTCTATAAAAACAATAAAAACTACTTTAGAAACTTGAGTTTTTCTTACCTTTAAAGAATAGAATTTGTGCTACCTTTATAGGAGTGCTACCTTTATAATAAAATAATAATTTATCGATTTTACTCTCTTTTCTCATTGCACTCCCATTTTTTCAAAATAACTATGAGAAAATTGATTGATTATCATAATTGAAACGCTAAAAAACAACTCTTTTATAAGTTGCACGGATGCTACTCTATAAAAACAATAAAAACTACTTTAGAAACTTGAGTTTTTCTTACCTTTAAAGAATAGAATTTGTGCTACCTTTATAGGAGTGCTACCTTTATAATAAAATAATAATTTATCGATTTTACTCTCTTTTCTCATTGCACTCCCATTTTTTCAAAATAACTATGAGAAAATTGATTGATTATCATAATTGAAACGCTAAAAAACAACTCTTTTATAAGTTGCACGGATGCTACTCTATAAAAACAATAAAAACTACTTTAGAAACTTGAGTTTTTCTTACCTTTAAAGAATAGAATTTGTGCTACCTTTATAGGAGTGCTACCTTTATAATAAAATAATAATTTATCGATTTTACTCTCTTTTCTCATTGCACTCCCATTTTTTCAAAATAACTATGAGAAAATTGATTGATTATCATAATTGAAACGCTAAAAAACAACTCTTTTATAAGTTGCACTGATGCTACTCTATAAAAACAATAAAAACTACTTTAGAAACTTGTGTTTTTCTTACCTTTAAAGAATAGAATTTGTGCTACCTTTATAGGAGTTGCATGCTAGCAATATTTCACGTATCATGAATACCATTTTGGCATATCAGACTTCCTATGTATGACTTACAGTTACCACCCACTAGTTAAACATAAGCAAGGTTATAAGAACTAAATTCTCCATAACTAAAGGAAAATCAAATGATTCGTCTTGAGTCCACACAATAGTTCAAATAGTCAATACTACACCTTCATTTTAGTTTGCTGGAAAATCTTGGGTTAGGTTTAATCAGATTTCTTACCCAAGGTCATACAAGTGAACAAAAACTTACAAGTCAGCGGCTCGAGACTTCAGTAATTGATATGGTGGCATTGGATGTAGACGACGCAGTAGAGGTGGACGAGTCTCCACGAACCCGATTAGCTGCATCAATGAAAGTAGGTCTGGTTGGCCTATGATCCATGGAGCCCTTGCTCAACAACAGAACAATAACTTCAGACATTGTTGGTCTCAAAGCAATAGAGGATTGGGTACATGACAGAGCAATCTCAATAACTTTCTTTACTTCCTCTGATTTGTACTCCTTTGGGTCTAAGTCTTTATCTACCATATCCATCGACATGTCTTCCTCATACAGTCTCCAGGCCTATTAAACCATGTTTTAGAGGAAAAAAAAGTATAAATCATCTAAACAATCTTGCTAACCCAGAAAAATTTAAACCAAAATTTGAAATCTTTTTCATTGAATGTTTAGGTTAGCTGAAAAAATGAGACAGTTCGATCGAAACATTTTGAAACATATCAAAACTTTCGGAAATGCTACATAAACAGAAGCAAAGCATACAAATACATTAAAACGATTTTGTTCTGGTAACTGCCGAAACATAATTGCAACAATGAAAATTTTAAATCATGGGTATATAACTATAGGTGTCGTACATCTAGGGTGTGGAGGCCAAAATTTGAAAGGTGAAGCTAAGTAAATAGTCAATCCAATTTCATTATTGTTTTGCTGGTTGTATTATTTCAAACAATTGAAGACACCATTGCATAAAAAAGAACAAAAGATAAGAAGGTTCATTGAGAAAATTACCCATTCAAGAAGGTACTGAGTCACAGGTTCAAGTTTTATGTCGTTACACTTTCGACCACTTATGATTTCAAGAACAACTACACCAAAGCTGTATGTGTCAACCTTCTCAGATAACTGCCCATGGATTGCATACTCAGGTGCTGTGTAACCCCTGATGCACAAATTATATTAGCATTCAAATTGAAGTTTAAAGGACTGTAATCCTCGCAAAGTTTAATCGAAAAGTGGCTGCTCTTTCTTTTACTTACAAAGTTCCAGCAAATTTGGTGCTTAAATGACTCTGATCATCGGGAAGAAGCCTTGCTAAGCCAAAATCCGCAATTTTGGGTTGAAAATCATCATCAAGAAGTACATTACTTGATTTTATATCACGATGTATAATACATACATGAAACTCATGGTGTAGATATGCAAGTCCTCGAGCAATTCCAACAATTATATCGAATCGTTGCTTCCAGTTAAGGGTTCCACGTCTATCACCTGTTAAGCATGACATTTAAACTATTAAAACTTCCATTTTCCATACACAAAATATACACAAGGACCTTCCTTTTTTATGTTCATTTGGTACTATAGCCAAGGTAGTACTAATTAACTAGTTTTATGAGTAAAACTATTAAAACTACTAATTATGAGGTTCCTATATTGAAAAGTTTGGAAGAAAGATAATACCATATAAGAATTTGTCAAGGCTACTGTTTGCATGTATTCATAAACTAGTAGTAGTTCTTGGCGTTTGCTACAACACCCAAGAAGTCGAACAAGATTCCGATGATGAACATTGCTTATAAGCTTCACTTCGCTTTCGAAGTTTGTCTTTGCTCTGCTTGACTGGATAAATATAAGTTTCTTGACTGCAACTATTTTCCCATTCCCCAAAATACCCTATCGCACGATAAAACAACATAAACCAGCTAATAGATTATACAAAGATCCAAGATTTCTGAGCAATGATATATATAACAAAGATTTTTATTGAAAATGTTAACAGGAGAAATAGTAAAAGTTAATTCACATATTCTCTGAGTACAGTTGCGCAATCGACATGAAATTGGTGATTAATAATATTCGAGAAACTAGCAATTCAAATTAAAAGTAAGAAATGCACCTTGTATACATCTCCAAACCCTCCTTCTCCAAGTTTATTTTCTTCACTAAAACTTCTGGTTGCAGATTTAAGATCGTTGTAACCAAAACTCACTGGTCCTCTTAACTCGGTTGCTCCTAAAATATCCCCTGTAAAATGAAATTTTTGTTGCTAAGTTATTGAGTCATCCTCAATCCATTATTATTTACACCTTTCTTTCACAAAACATTGGATCTATACACACTGTAACATTCATAAATGTACCAATGCAGCTTTGTGTTACCTTTTCGGTCCTTTTTAGGCTTTCTTCTGAATAATAGAAACAATATGATCAATACAAACAGAACCAATAGAAAACCAACCCCTCCAGTGACGCCTCCGATGATAGCTTTCTTTTTGCTTGAACCTCCTGCAATGATCCTACTTCACTCATTATTAATATCATTCACGCTATGTAATTCATGGTTATGAATTTTAGCTAAGAGATCATGGTTGACATATACAACTAACAATACTCTCTTCATCTCTATGTTTGATACTTGAACCCACGACGTCCAGAGACCTGCTCTAGCTCTGATATCATGCTAATTACGACTTACTCTAAAACTTTTTAGTTGTTAGATAAAGGAGTGACAATGTATACAACAAGAGTTTATGGGGTTGATATCGAATAAGGAGTTGACACACCTAACAAGAAAAACAACCATGAACAACATTTGGTAGGAAATCACAACTCACCTTTTCGCAAGAAAGGTGTGAGATCCGTTGTATGATCATCACCGAAGAACGGTGTATCTGAATACCTCAGAAAGCATCCTGCATCCACTGCTCTACCATCAACATTAGGAGGACAACTTTCTATGTTCTTATGTGCAACAATTAAGCAATCTTTACATCCAGTCTCACTTACTATCACTGCACATTGTGCCATACCATATACAAAACTGTTACTTCCACTGCCCACTTCCCTCTTTGATGTTGCAAAGAACCCTCCAATCCTCGGTGTTGCAACTAGAAGATCTGCTAGCAACCCATCAACTGATGCACTAAAAGCACTTGCTTGAGATGAATTCTTGTTGCTGCAAATCCCAACATTACCAGGGAGAGTTGTCTGATCAAAGAATCCGTTGCTCTCATACCTTATGAACAATTAACCATCGGTTATTTTGTTTTTTTGTTCAACAACCAGATTAAATAAAACACATAAAGAGGTTTTTAGCAATAACTTTTTGCGATGTATGTCACTACCATAGCTAAAGATAACCCTTACAGACAATTTTCTGGAAAATCGCTATGGTTTGAAGATTTTGTATATTTTAACTAGATATTAGTTTAGCATAAGTTGCATAATATTTTCAAAGGGGTTTTGTGAATTTAGTCCCTATTTTCATAAGCCTTGTGTTTTTAATCCAATGAATAAAAATATTTGTGAATTTAGTCCCTAGTTTTAAAAAGACATAAGTAACCTTTACAAATATTCTATTTCAAAGCTTTGAATCTTGTCGTAACATCCCATCTGAATAACAAAGTTGATTTTTAAACCCTTTAAGAGGAGAATTGGACTTCGTCTATCTCTGTAAAAGTTGTGAAAAATCGAATTTCCTTCGAAGTAGGTATAGTGAAGAAAATTCTGAGTTACGAGCAGAAAGTTACATACGAAATACAATAGCAGCATCAATTCGGGTTATAGCTCAACTTCTCTCTCTTACAATTGCAGGTCTGAACTTACTAAAATATGTATGGACTTGCTACTGCAGGTCTGAACTTATGAATTTAGGTATAAATTTGCAATTGTAGTTCTAAACTTTTAACTGTAGGTTTGAACTTACTAAACCAAATCTTAACTCGCAATTGCAATTCTAAATTTGCTATAACTGGTCTAGACTAGCAATTGTAAGTTTGAACTTGCAATTACAATTCTGAACTTGCAATTGTAGGTCTGAACTTGCTAAATAAGGTCTAGACTTCCAATTACAAGTCTAAACTTGCTCAAGCAAGTTTGAACTTGCAATTGCAATTCTGAACGTACAATTAGAAGGGTATGGACTTACAATTGCAGGTCTGAACTTGCAATTGAAGTCTGAACTTGCTAAAGCAGGTCTAAACTTACAATTGCAAGTCTGAACTTGCAAAAGCAAGTTTGAAGTTGCAATTGCAATTCTGAACTTGCAATTGCAGGTCTGAACTTGCTTAAGTAGGTCTGAACTTGCTAAAGCAGGTCTGGACTTGTAGTTGCAAGTCTGAACTTGCAAAAGCAAGTTTGAACTTACAATTGCAGGTATAAACTTGCTAAAGTAAGTCTAAAGTAACATGATTTGCAAGTCAAACTTGCATTTCTAAGTTCAAACTTGCATTAAAACTCCAAAAAAGAGATTTCAGTAAAAATACATGATTTGCAAGTTCAAACTTGCATTAAAAATCACGAAAACAAATTTTAATCCAATCTAACATTATTTGCAAGTTTAACCTTGCAAAAAGCCGTTTTCAATCCAAACTAAATGATTTTCAAGTTCAAATTTGTATTAAAACTATAAAAAATGTATTTCAATAAAAATACATGATTTGCAAGTTCAAACTTGCAAAAAATCGTTTTCAATCCAAACTGCATGATTTGCAAGTTCAAACTTATAATAAAACTCCAAAAAAACAGATTTCAATAAAAAATACATGATTTACAAGTTCAAACTTGCATTTGTAAGTTCAAATTTGCATTAAAAATTAAGAAAATAAATTTCAATCCAAACTAACATGATTTGCAAGTTCAAACTTGCATTAAAACTCCAAAAAATAGATTTCAATAAAAAAAAACATGATTTGCAAGTTTAAACTTGCATGAAAAATCACAAAAACAAATTTTAATCGAAACTAATATAATTTGCAAGTTTAAACTGGCAAAAAATAGTTTTCAATCCAAACTACATGATTTGCAAGTTCAAACTGGCATTAAAACTCCAAAAAATAGATTTCAAACTTAAGATTACAAGTTTGACATCTTGCAATTACAATTTTGAACTTATAATTGCAATTATGAACTTGAAATTACTGGTTTAAACTTTTAATTGCAGGTCCAAACTTGCAATTGCAATTCTAAAACTTTTAATTGTAAGTTTAAAATTGTATGGTCACCAATACAAATAAAACAGAACATTTGATGAATAAAAAGTTGACTAATTAAGCTTACAAAAATCGCATAAGCAGAAGTGACATAATCGCATAATCTCTTTTATTTATGCAATTTTTGTAAGCTTAGTCAACTTTATATTCTCTGTTTTATTAGTATTGGCTATCATTCAATTTCAAACTTATTTTTGCAAGTTCAAAATTATTTTAGCAAGTCCAAACTTGCAATCGTAAGAGAAAGAAGAGAGAAACTTGAATTAGAACTACCCAAGTTGATGCTGCTACTGTATTTTGCCTATAACTTTCTGCTCGTAAATCATAATTTTTTCTATAATACCTACTCTTGAAGGATATTCGATTTCGCACAACTTTTACAGAAATAGACTAAGTCCAATTTTACTCCTAAAGGAGTCAAAAATCTACTTTTTTATTCCGATGGGATGGTAATACGAGATTTAAGCTTAGAAAATGTAAACAAGAGTATCTTAGGTATTTTTTTAAAATCATTCACACATTTTTTAATTTTTAAGGACTAAAATCATAAAGTCTAAAAAAATAAGGATTAAAATTATAAAAGTATTTTGGTGAGGGATTAAAATCATCGGTCCCCAAAGACTTTTTTTACATTTTCCTTTTCAAAAAATGAGAGTGCAATGAGAAAAGAGAGTAAGATCGATAAATTATTATTTTATTATTTATGTGATTATTATTTTACATTAAAAAATCTACACTTTTATACATACATATATACTTTTATAGCCCCCTTATATAACCCCCCGCCTGTGGGGCCTACATGTAATGCATCAAGGGGCTAATTTTTAGATAGAATGTTCTCCTCACTATGTATTTCATCATATTAAAAAATCAGCTCGTTCTAAAGCTTCTAACCTCCTCAAAATAGCCCTTAAAAAAATTGCAAGTTTTAAACTTTTATTTTGACCTTTGATTTAAAACGGGTAGATTTAAGGTTAGAACTTTTAGAACAGCCTGATTTCAGGTAATATGTTCTCTTCATCATGCAGATCATTTTCTTAAAAAATCAGTCCTTGGATGCATTACATGTGGGCCCCACAGGCAGGGGGTTATATAAACGGGCTATATATATATAAGTAGGGGATTATTGTCTAGGATACATATTTAAGAAGGCTAATATACACCATGAGGGTGTGCCAGAAGTGCAGAGACATCGCTAAATACGTTAGATCCACCAACGAAACTGCCATTAGTTTGTCTCATGTTATACTTTTATCTATTCTATTCTTTAAAGGGAAGCGAATTTTGAGGTAGTTATTAAGGCCCCAAATTATACTTTTCATATTCTATCCCTATTAAATAGAAATTTTAAAGGATACAAAAATTAGGGCATAATTGGAAATTTAAAATAAAAGAAGTTGCAAATTTTACAAGTAGTTATTAGTATTAGACGTAGATAATGATTCTCCACATAAATATGGATTCTCCTCCAAAACTGCTCCCACTAACATTTTACAACTTAAAAGATATTCTCAAATCGGTTTCAAAAACTAACTAACTCAATATAATTCCTCAAACGAGGATGAAGAATACAGAGAAAGAAGAAAACCCATTTTTATTACTTCAAACATTAGAAAAATTCTATTCAACTATATTTTTCATCTTATCGATATCTCTTTATTTATTATTTTTAATTGAATTTGTTTGGTTTTTTACTTTTTTTGTCGTAAAATTCTGAGTTGCCTTGGTTCAATTTTTTTGAATTGCAGGGTATTTTAAGAGGTTTTGCATTGGATTTGACTATTAAAAGGCGTAGATGTGGAAGTAAGGGAAGTTTTTTACTTACAACATGTTGAATTTCTTATAAACTAATGTTTGTGGATAACTTATTTCTGAATATTTTCTACTGTTCTAAGAAAAATAGGTTTTTAATACGTATTTTATTTTATTTTTTAAATTCTAATTATACATTTATTTATTAATTATTGTAACAAATTTAATGGGTAAAATGGGTTAGGCACACGCAACGCGTGTGCAAAAGGTCCCGTATTATATAAATGGAGAATAACTTCCTGACGATTATTAAGTTTCTCTAATGACCTCCACTATGGTAATTCAATATTTCATTAAAAAATTAAAAAGCTTAGTAACAAAGGGCAAAACAGTAAACATACACATCAAGGACAATAAAGGAAAATTTTTAAAACCACTCTAACTACCCTTCCTAATCCACACGTCATTTGCCCGTCATCTATCGTCCCTACCAACACCTAGCGTTTCCACGCCTTCATGTTTAACAACTAACTCTGCCACAACTTTATTAAGGGAGTTCCTCAAAATATTTGGGGAATGGATAAGTTAAATGGGTTTTTCCGTTTTTTGAAATGTGATGGTTGTTTATATACACAAAAATTAAGGTTGTCTTAACATTTGCCAACTATAACACAACACTTTTGATTTCTCTTTGAACTTCGATGTTGTTAATGACACTTAAATTTTTTATAGGTTATGATCTAGGTTTGTTTAATTTTAGTCCACTTAATATAAAAATAATTTTTATCAGGGGTGGCTTTCCTTTTTATATTTTTTTTAAACTATTTTCCAACCTATTAACAATTAGAAAAGAATTTATTAGGACTTAAAAAATTAGGTTAAAGAGAGAGAATGGAAAAATCAACTCCACCCTCAACGAATTCATTTGCTCCATCATCAACGAACTTTTCATTGTTGATTCGGCATCAAGCATACTAATATTAAATCCCTTATGCAGTAGGTTTATCGCACAGATTTTCATAGAGGATGATTTTATTTCTAGTAAATCTCTATTAATGAGTGAAATTTGTAAAAGAAACTCAATTAATGAGACGATTAGTTCTTCAAATTTCGTAAATAATTCTTAATCACATCATTCAAAGGTATTGCCACAATTCTTTTCTTTTTTAAATTGTTATTTTGTTAAAAAAATGAGATCGAAATTTATGGCTGAGAAACATATCTCGCTCATGCGGGGGCGAGTCCTAGTGTAACGTTTCACCCTCCCGAGGCCGAGACTTAACACTAGGACTCCCACATATGTGGTCGAGTCCTAGTGTCGAGTCTCACTCACCCGAAACCGAGACTCGTTTAGCAGTGGGATATCTCTAATCAAAATATGGGATAAAAGTGATAAATATATGGATACCCCTGAGTGTCGGATACAACTTATTTAATAATAATTTTTAGAAACTATTATTAAATCAGATTAACCTATTGGACCGAATCTAATTAAATTGGATTTACCTATCGTTAGCCCTTGGATCAACTTCACGTAGCACCTACCGTTAGATGGTCAATAATCTCATCTCTTCCCAGGACTTATCAATCAATTGATTGAGATCGACTAGCAGCCCCATTCACTCTAAGGGCACACATTAATGTTCATTTTAATGCTTCACTTTTTTCTTTTGAAAACTTAAAAATGTCCAACTGTTGTAATTAATAAACCAATTACAACTTTTTTACCCAAATTACCCTTAACTTTCCAATCTTTTTATTACCCATTTTTTTACTTTTGTTTTTATATTTTTACGGTTCTCGAGGCAATTGAACTTGAGCGGTCCAACTTTACCTAAGGGCATACGTTAACAAGACCCTTCAGGGGAGGGGTAATGGAGAAAAAGCTTATACTAATATAGGGGTGCTCCCATATATTTATTACTTAAAGCTTATTCAAAAGGGCACGTTGAATTCAAAGTGAAGCAACAACACCTTTGTTGTTTGGCTTGGGGCTGGGTATTTGCTCCAATTTTATAGCGGAAATGATTGCGATTTTAATTGGTTTGGAATTGGCTATGGAGAAGGGATATGATAATATTTGAGTTGAGTCAAATTCCATGAGTGCTATCTAGGCGTACTCTTTTGCCAGAATTCTGTGGCTTTTAGAACTCGCTGAAGAGATATTAATGGTTTGTTTGGATGGAGAATTTTAAGTAGGGATTTTGCGGGGACCAGGAATTTGGTCCATAAGAGAAGAAATGCATGTTTGGTTTTATCCCACTGTTATGGAGAGGTCAATTAGGCAGCGGACACCGTGGCTAAGAGAGCCTGTAACATGGGGTTGGGCCATGTTGAGAGTTGTGATGGTCGACCTATGTACTTTAAGGAGTATTGAGCTCCCAAATGTTTCTTACTTTCGGTTCGACTTAGTTGGGATAGCAGTTTCCATTGTAATGTTGATTTCCGTCCTTGTTATTTCCTTGTTTTTCCCTTTTTTTTTGTTGATCGAGCAAAAAAAAAAGTGAAGCAACAACACATTCATTTTTGAATATGAGAGTTTAAACATAACTCTTTGACTCGAAAGTCTTGAGTGCCAGTGCTGCCTTAAAGCCTATTTTTTGAACTCATTAATTAAGAAGGTGTTTGGCAACCAGTTTAAGAGCACGGAGAGTGGGCACCTCAAAGCTCCAAAGCCAATAAATTATCAAAGTCAGTGGGTACCCCAAAACTCTAGACCCTACACTTTAACCACTAATTTAGTGTGCGGTTTAGGGCTTAAGGGTACTCGCGTAAAGGTTACGCGACACGAAAATGTTCCGCGCCATGAAAATGTTTCGCGATATGGAAATCTAATATATATTATAATATTCTAAAATTAAAGCTCTCGTAAAAATCTTTCACGATTCCAATCATTAATTAATATTATAATAATATAATTTTAAATTTTCTCGCATAACATTTACGCGATGCGAAAATGTTCCGCGGTAATGCTGTTCGTCCCACTGGTCGTTCCCTACCTCTAAACCTCAAACCCAAACCAAATTTTCATGGATTTGAGGTGTATGACTAGCCTTGCTCTAAGAAGTTGAAAGTCAAAAAATAAAAAAATTTGTATGGTAACACTTTCGCGAAGTGACTTCTAGAAGTAAAAAAGTTGATTCTATTTTAAGCAAAAACTTTTTGATTCTTGCAAGTCAGACTCTCATATTATTTTTACACAATATTGGGCTGAAAACCCTCCTTTTATAACCCTTTCATGTAAAAGACAAGCAATTTTTATTTTGTAAGCCTAATTCCTATTTTTTAGCGTTTTATAAGCAAAGGAGTTAGTTCCTTCTTTTATTTTAAAGCTGTAAAATTTTAGTACCTAAACTACCCTTCCCTTTGCTAAACACATAGACTTCTAACTGTTTTTTACTTGTGGGAACCGATGACGTGGCAGAGAGAGAAAATAAATTTTTTTAAATTAAAAATGCTATAACTTTTAATCTACAATTTAGATATTGGCCAAATTTATATTTTTGGAAAGCATTTTTCAAGATCTTTAAAATGAGACCAGACAACAATACTAAATTCAAAAAAAAAAAAATCTTCGTAATTAGACTACGAAAACCACAACTGCTTGCATAATAAAAACACATATGCAAATTATAATTTGCATAGTAAAAAATGATGCAAATTATAATTTGCATCAAACTACTTTAAATACTTTTGAGCATCTGCACTTCTCTAAGTCTCTATGCAACCAGATTGCATAAGAAAAAAGCTAAAAAATTATATTTTAAACAATGCAAACTATAAATTGCATCAGCTATTTTAATTACTTTTTAGCATCTACACTTCTCTAAGTCTCTGTGCAACCAGATTGGATAAGAAAAAAAGCTAAAAAATTACATTTTAAACAATGCAAACTATAATTTGCATAGTTAAAAACAATGCAAATTATAATTTGCATATGATATTTTTACATACTTTTGAGCATTTTTACTTTTTTTATGTTCAGTAAAGTATTGCAGTTCATGGTATGCAAGTTCAAAGTTAACTGATGTATGCAAATTATAATTTGCATCAGCTATTTGAAATACTTTTGAGCATCTGCACTTTTCTAAGTCTCAATGCAAACAAATTGCATAAGAAAAAAGCTGAAAAACTACTTTTTAAACAATGCAAATTATAATTTGCATAGGCATTTTTAAATACATTTGAGCATCTACACTTTTCAAAGCCTCTATGCAAACAAAGTGCATAAGAAAAAAGTCAAAAATATATTTTTTAAACAATGCAAATTATAATTTGCATAGTAAAAAATAATGCAAATTATAATTTGCATAGGCGTTTTTAAATACTTTTGAGAATCTGCACTTCTCAAAGCCTCTATGCAAACAAATTGCATAAGAAAAAAGATGAAAAACTACTTTTTAAACAATGCAAGCTATAATTTGCATTGTTTTAACAATGCAAACTATAATTTGCATACAATTATTTAAGTTTTTAGCTTGTTAAATGGGTTTTTTCTGGAATTTTTTTTTTTTGAATTTGGTATTCATGTCTGATCTTATTTTAAAGATCTTAAAAAATGCTTTACAACGGTATAAATTTTGCTCAAATCCGATTTATATTTTGAAAGTTATAGCCATTTTTATGTTAAAATTCATTAATTGGGTTTTGCTAACGTGCACCGTCGTTATTCAGTAGATGTTTTTTTTTGTCTTTTTGCATCGTACTAATATGTGTCGAGGACTGTCCTTGCATAAAAAAAAATGTTGTCCTCCCCGTCAGTTTTTTTCCCATGCAAGGGCATCCTACTCATTTTCCATTATTTTTATTGTTGTTATTTTTTCTCATTCTTTCTCATGATTTTTTCTTCATTGCAACCAAAAGTCTTCATCTTCCTTTCACAGGTGATGATCATGATCATAATGATGATGAACATGATGTTCATGATGGTGGTGATGATGATGGGCAATGGTGGAGGTGGTGTTGATGATGATGGTAATGATGGATGATGATGACGAATATGTTGATGATGGGCAATGGTGGAGGTGGTGTTGATGATGATGGGTGATGATGATGATGGTGATGATGATGGATGTTGATGATGAATATGATGATGGTGGTAGTGGTGATGATGTTGATAATGATGGTGATGGATGATATATAACACAACATAAAGGATAGTATAGATTATATAAAGTGGTAATTATTATTATCAACAACAAACAACAAAAATAATAGTTCAATTTTTTTCATTTTGACTTCTGATAATGTTACATTGCCATACTGACTTATTGACTTATCGACTTATAAGTCAATAGTTTATCATACAAGCTTCTCAAAATTTTGTTACTTCTTATAAGTACTTCTACTTCTTTTTAAGCATTTCTGCTTTTGGTTGCCAAACGCCCTCTAACTTTTGATTTTGCACTAGCTGCCTATAACCAAATTAATGTGTCTATACAATTTTCCTTTAAAAAATCCAACGGCTAAGAATCATCGGTTCAGGACATTGATCAAACAATCAAGATGAGATACACGTGGACAGACACTATTAAGCCACGTGGCATCTTTCAGCGAGATGGATGATATCTGGATTTTGGTCTACGAATATTTGAATTGAATGAAAGTTGTAAAAGTAGAATGAATTACCTCAAGAAGCAGCCATCATAGATAACCCTAGCGCCATTAGCAGTGGAGCAATTCCGAATTTGAGAAACAGCAGCTGAAAAACAACTCAGACAATCTGAAACAGTTAAATAACTCCTGCACTGAGCCATGGCATAAACAGGATCAGATGTTCTGGCACTCTGTGCTGTTGCAAATCGATTGATATTGCTGGAATTGCTTAATTGGGTTCTCAAATCTGCAAAAGTTGAATTAAGATTTGAGAAGAAAACTGATTGTTGTGTTGCATTGTATTGACTGCAACCTTTGTTTAAGAGATTTGTTTGAGGCTCTGAATTCACAAACACCACCATTGAATTCAACAATATAATTGAGGAGAAGAAGATGAACAATGAAATTGGTGAGAAGAGATTCATGGTTAGAGAGAGAAAGTTTGATGAGAGAGAGAGAGGATTTGAAGAAGATTGGATTTTATGAATTTATAGGAATGAATGATCAATGATAAAGAGAAAGAAAGAAGAATTGAATTTGAATATAAAAAAAATAAAAAAATTACAGATAACAGATAGAATAAACGAATGAGACAAATGAGATCAAAAGAAAGATAAACAACTAGTGCTGAAATTACTTTGACGGATTGACTTGACCAATTTTAAAAAAAAAATGTAAATTGGGAAAAAAAAATTCTTCAGCGGAATAGGAGAGAGAATTTGGCATGGTGGGTCCCATTGTCACATAAGTTGGACACCCCTCAAAACACTTTTGGGAGGAAAAAAGTGGTGGGTCCTACCATGCACATAAGCGTCTGGCATGGGTTTTGTAAAGGCATCGGTCCAAAAAGCTTTATTGGTTAGGGAGGCTAGACAAAATTGGACATTTTGCAGCCAGTGCTGCTATTTGGACCGACGGACTTACAAAATAAATGCCCGACACTTATGTGGATGGGGGGTCCCACTGCCACATAAGTTGGAAACTCCCTCATAACACTTTTAAGAGGGAAAAAATGGTAGGTCCCACCCTGCCACATAGATATCTGGCACCAGTTTTGTAAATTGATCGGTCCAAAAAGTTTTATTATTTTGCAGCCAACCGTAATCTTAGCCAAGTTAGACAAAAGATGACGTGGCAAAAGCTGACCCAACATGGGGGTTGATCCTAACCCTGACTCGCTTGAACCATATCCTAATTCGACCCGTGGTTAACAAGTCAAGGTTATGATTGAATATTCTTGACCTTTTGACCTATCAACCCTCAAAATGTTAGGGTTGATTCTGACTCGTTGCTTGGCTTTGTTTTTATGTAGAATAAGATCAAACGAGTCAAGATTAGTGTTGGGAAAACTGGTCCATCGAGTCAAGGTTAGAATTAGGCATTTGTTACCCACTAACACTAACAGATTCGACCCTAACTCTAACTTAGTACCAGGTCAAATTAGACTCTTTGTATGGTCGCACACTTCCCAAACTAAGGGGTGATTGTTTTTTTGCCTCTAACTAATGGTAGACCCACAAAAAATGTTCTTTGTTTCTAACTATTAACTAGTGGCAACTAGTGGAAAACTTTTAGTTATAGGCTTCAAGCCCATTAAGTGGTAGTAAGTGGTTTGAGATCACTTATTTCCACTTAATAGGTTTAAAGCCCAAAAATAAAGGTTTTAATCTTACTATCACTAGTTAGTAGTTAGAAATTAGTAGTTAGAAATAAAGAATAATTTATGGACCTAGTTAGAGGCAAAAAAACAATCACCCCCTAAGTCTTATTGTTTTTAAAATGAGCAATGCTACATAGCCTCCCAAAGCAAGGATTGAATGGTTTTTGTTTTCCTCCCAAATGTAGCAGCGTTGAACAAACACCTTCAAAACAAAATTTTAAATATGGCTTGTTATGTTGTGCTCCCACAATGCCCATTATAACCAATTTACATCTTAACGGTGATTTGGTAAAAAGAAGTGAAGCGTTCATACGTCAAACAATGTGAGTGCTCCAACTGAAATTGGGTGCGACCTCAAAATCTCAGCTCTGAGACGTTTTCTGTCTGTCGAGAGAGTCCAAATCCTCTGGCCCCAAAATCCCTGTCTCTCAATCCCCTAGCTAGAATAGCGCCACCTGTACACCACTAAATAGCTATTAATTATCTATTTAACCACTTTTAACCCCAAGTTAACTCTGTTACTTAAAATA
The DNA here is from genome assembly GCA_002174775.1 of Macleaya cordata. Lineage (NCBI taxonomy): Eukaryota > Viridiplantae > Streptophyta > Magnoliopsida > Ranunculales > Papaveraceae > Macleaya > Macleaya cordata. The sequence continues at coordinate 78,800 of MVGT01000216.1, forward strand.
AAAATTAATTAAATTCAATAAATAAAATAAATAACCATCGGTTTTTCTGCTAACAAGAAGACTTATACTCTCTCTCTAACACTTTCTCTCTCTGAAACTCTCTCTCTTTGTCTCTCTAGCCTAACGTTTGATCATCAATCAATTCCTTTCATCATCTTTGATTCTTCATTTAATTAATTTGCCTGAAATTATGTGATTAATCAGGGCTTAATTTCCATCACCCCACCACTCAAATCTCCAAAACCTCTCTCTTTCTCCTCTTTCTCTCTCTAAAATATGAAGAGAAGCAGCATCAAAACCAGCAGCATCGTCACCTAAAGAGGATCACCATGATCTCAAACAAAAAATTCACCAGACCCACAATCTATCTTATCCTCCTTGTTCTATCCTACGCCCTAGGTTACTTATCCGCTTCAACTTCCACCACCAACACCAACAAAAAATTACATCCTCAACACTCACCACCTCAATTGCAAACAATCCCCCAATCACCACCACCACCGCAACTGACGACGTCACCTCCGACTCGGACCACTTTCGGTTATTGACTCGCTATGCTGATCCAATATCTTCTAAACTCGTCCGCAAAACGATTCTTGACCGAGTCTTCAATGGATCCTCTCCCTTCAATGAAAGTGCTATGGACTTAAATAGTTTTGAAGAAGATCAAGAAAATGAAGTAATTAACAGAAGCTACGTGCAAATTACTTAAACTTTTGTTTCACCGAAGAAAAGAGGAAAGGGAAGGGACGGTCAATTGAGTCCAAGTAGCAGAAAAACAGTTGGTTATTTATTTTATTTATTGAATTTAATTAATTTTTATTTTAAATAACAGAGTTAACTTGAAGTTAAAAGTGGTTAAATAGATAATTAATAGCTATTTAGTGGTGTACAGGTGACGCTATTCTAACTAGGGGATAGAGAGGCGACAGGGATTTTGGGGCCAGAGGATTTGGACTCGTCGAGAGAATCCCCACCTAATCCCACTTAAGTGGGCCAGGCTTTATTAATGGGGGAGGAGACTTATTGAAAACAATTTTTTTTTTTTTTAATGACGATGAGACCAATTGAAACATTTGGAGCAGGCACTGGACAGATCAGATCTTAATTTTTAGATATCAGAATCCAAATCCCCATTTTATAAATTAAAAAAAAAATTAAAAATATACATTTTTCAACATAGTCATTTGAAAAGCTCTACTAAGAAAATGGTTACGCGTTGGATCTTTTGTAATTGTGGAAATTTTAGGGTGTTTTGCGATCCATTGAGATGGAGAGAGAGACTGCATGTGCCCTTAAAAAAGTTGGAAACTAAAATTCAAAACTAGAATGAAAACCTAAAAATTAAATTAAAAAATCAATCTATTCTCCGATACGACCTAGACTCTAGTATAAAACTCGTGCATTATGAATGTAGATGTTATATTTAGGAAAACGACTTTTTATAAAAGTTGTAATACTTCTAAAATGGGTAAGTAAAGCCTCCCCCTAAGCAAATTCTATTTAGAACTTTTAAATATATATTTAGAATTCTTAAATCACTTTTACTAAATTATTTTTTAAAAAGTCAAAATATTATTTTGATTTTTAATAATTTCATGTGCCAATAATTGGTAATTTAAATATAAAAACTTAATTTTGAGACTAATTCAAACTTTAAAAAACAATGCATCCTTTCATCTAATATCCACATCTAAATATCTAATCGAATTCCCAGCTGTTTTCTTTGTCTTTTTCTTTTTTTTGATCGGTAATTGGTCAGATCAGATGCTCTTAAATATCTCATTCAATGATTAGGCTTTTTATTTTCTTATATTTTCTTTTAATACCTAAGTAACCAGAGCGCGAGTCGGAGCGGGAACAAAAGTGGAAGCGGGAGCGTCGGAGCGACCGATTAAAAAATGTGAGTTCTAAAATACCTTCGGAGCGGGATCATCTGAGCGTAATTCGGAGCGGGAGCGCGAGGTTCCAGAACGGGAGCGCGAGGTTTCGAAGCGGGAGCGTCACTCCTATAAGGCTGTGTTTGAAAGCGTTTGAATTCCATAAAATTAGGTTAGTCGCGCGGAAACAACATAAATTTAATTGTTTGTTTGAATTTTCAATTCCATGGAATTGAGAATCCACTCACTTAAAAGTGTGGCTAATAGTTAGCTTTCAACGTAATTC
>MVGT01000216.1:80991-104889 GCA_002174775.1 Macleaya cordata
GGTAAACTATTGGAAATGAACATACTTCGGCATAACACACTTATTTGCTATCAAACCCAGCATAAAATGTAATGAACCATTACATTTTATGACCCGATATATTGGAGACCGAGTTAGGATGTATTTCAAGTGAATCCGATAAGCAACTGTTTACACCCTAGGTCTATGGAATTCAAACGCTATCAAACACTAACCCTACATGTTGGCGGCCGACAAATTGATATGACCCGATACTATTTTCCAGAATGCTATCACAGCTAATCCCAGCCGTTGAAATGGTCCATTAGATCTTTTCTTTGACTGGAAAGAAAAACAGCTCTTTCTCCTGGGAAGGTGTTTTGTGATGATGCATCACTGAATCACATATAAGTAGTGGGAGAAATTCAGATTATCAATTTTTTTTGTCTTGAACTATTTGATGAAACATCAGAGAATCTCCATTGTTGCAGGCTTGCAACTATGGTTCTATTTTAGGCACCCAAATGTTTTAGAACAAAAGAAAAGGGTTAATTATACACCAATACACCCGAATTTTTCAGGGCTAATTTGACATTTTTCTTGAAATTCAACATTACCCATTAGAGTTTGATCAAACATCATTAACCAACAAACAAAAATAACGACGTACCTGTTAAAAGACTTTCGGTCAAAGTCATTGACCAATAGAAAAACAAAAACAAAGTCAAGTGGGGGCGGCTGCAATAACAACTAGAAAGCAAGGTGTAGCATGTCATTTGGATCCTAAAGTGGCCTGCAAATGGAAATTCGGGGTCATAATTACAAGGTCCAAAATATTATCATAAATCAAATAATAGATACTCAGTCGTCATCCTTGGATCAGCAATATCAAAGTCAAATGATCACAAAACTATTATTATTAAAAAGAATGTAATTCTAAAACTGTTTCCATCAACTGAATTACATCATTATTTATTGACCACTCGAGACAAATCAAGAACTCAACTGTAGATAACAGAATCTGATGATGTACAGTTAAATTGAAACAGTTATGACAGCTCAGCAATATGTTAAAACAGTTATAACAGTTGGTTAAGTTTGTCTAATAACAACCAAATATTTCAATACGTTCGGAGACAAATAGAAGCAATACATAAACAGAACCAAAACATACCAATAGAAACAGAGATAAACTTGAAACAGCTATGTTCCGGAAATTACCAAAACTAAAAGTGATGCATCCATCGATCATCTGTATGCGTTGAACTATAGCTAGATTGATCTTCTTATTGTGACCAGTCACCTTGGATTTCATACAAGCCTTCCAAACTGAAGAAAAATCAAGTGTAGAAATGGTTAGAGGGCCAAAAATTTAAAAATGGGAAAAGAGGCTTCTCAGAGCAACAACTCTTTTAAGGCAATCATAGAATCCATCCAATCAAGGAAATGACATCCTGCACCAAGATGTTCCATGTCGTTAATAAACGAAGGGTAACTGCATGAACATCAGATAGCTACAGACTTGGGCGCAATTAAGCCCGGGGGCATTAAATATTTTTCTTCAAACAATGATGTTATTAGAGTCCTAATTTGTTGTAAAATGCAAACTAGTACAATATTTAGGGTCCATCAAGCAACTCATGTCGAGCTAGCTCTACATTGATGTGTACAGGGAACATCGGCACAAAAGATCGACTCTACCCATCCAATCCAACTACAACAAAAAAGATTCTCAAATCCAGTGGCAGTGTGGCACAATATCTCCCATGGAAATGCTTAAATACAAGAATGCTTTTATGAAGACCCACTTTACAAGTCAGTGCACAATACCCTCCATCATCCAGCCATCAGGTGTTATGTGGTCAAAGGATGGTTTGGGTTGACCGCGCAACACCTGACCGCTAGATGACAGGCATATTCTGCACCCCCGCCTGTAACGTGGGTGCACAAATAGCCCTGTATATACAATGGCTGAGATCATCAAGTGATGCTGATTTGTTGTGTTGGTGAACCAAGAAGTGGAACCAACATCCAATCAGTCAAATTGATCCAAAAGAGTGGAGCATGGGGTACTTTAGGGACAATAAAAATGGAGTTGTGTCTGGGAGGGGTCTATCAAATACACACATGGAGCATTACATGCATCTGAGAGCCCCTCCCTATGCTTCTCAGTTTAATACAACAAAGATCAAGGTGTTTGGTAGTTAGGATCCATGCTTAGCTGTATGCAATGTACAAACCCTATTTTATTAGTATAAAACTACTTTATCCCCTCATTTCACAGATATCACCTAGATATCAGCTGGACTAGTAAGACTGATATGATTCTCCATAATTTGACTATTGTTTTACTATTTGTCGTATTTCCCTCACTAAAACAAATAAAATCTCAGATCCGCTAGGATCAGTAGATCAAGAGAAACTAAAGCCGCACAAATTGTGTATCAGTATACAGTTCGACAAGATTACTTCACCTGACCAACACAGGTGGCTTAGACCTCTTGGATTATGCTCTCTAAGTTTTCGGAAAACACTAACAATCCTTTTCCCCCTAGATGCTCTGGTTACAAAGAGTATCAAGGATGTTTTGAGTTTCGACAAATCTTTGATACAAATTTAATTGATTGCTTTTTCTTTGAATTACAAGTGTTGGTAATTTTGGTCGTTAGATGATTCTGATCCTCCAAAAGAAGCCATGCTCCCCCAAAATCCGCAATTTGGGTTGGAAGTCAACATCCATTGCTATGTTTTTGGCTCCTTATCTTTCAAATGGGAGTTATGTCCAAATCCCTTTTCCACAGTTAAAATGTCCTTTCTGTTGGCCAAAACATTAATAAAGCTAGTAATAACTAACTTTTATTCTGACCAATTCTATTAAAATTAGTAATTATGAAGTTCCTGAATACACAGTTCTGAGAGAAGATATTACCGAAAAAGAATTTGTCGAGGCTACCATTTGCTATGTATACATCAACCAGTACTAGTTCTTGGCGATTGTTACAAGACCCAAAAGAACAAGGTTCCATCGTTGAATGTTGCTTATAAGCTTCACTTCAGTCTCGAAGTCGGCCTTCGCTATGCTGGACTGAACAAATGTAAGTCTCTTGACAGCAACAATTTTCCCACCCCTAGAACACCCTACCATGCAGAAAACAACACCGATCACTCAATAGATCATACATATGTCCAAGATTTTGAAATAAGCATATTGAACATAAAAATTTCCTTCAACATGTTCACAGGAATAACAGAGTTAACTCTCATTTCAAGTACAGTTTCAATATGGACATTAATCAGGTGATTGACAATATTTGAGAAACACTTCAAAATTGAAAGCAAAAAATGTACCTTGCTCCACTCCTCCTATCAGTTTATTTTCTTCACTAAGCTTCTGGTTGCAGATATAAGTTATTGTTTATCCTCAATTAACCACCATTGATACCCATAGCTATTGTTTGTCTCAGAAAATGCTCGTTTGCTTCTTCCAGCTTACCCTTTCGATAAATTCCTTGATCAACACATTTGCCTGTCTTCGCTCCTGTTCTAACATTCAAAGCCTTCTTGAGGCGTTCCAACAGAACCCTTATATCAAAGCATTGTAGACATGTGACTTGGCGATTTCAAACATCTCATTCAACAGACTAACTGCCTTTACTGACTCCCTTTTGGTTTAATGTATAAAAAACTTCAGGCCCCGCCATAAAGATGCCCATCAATGTCTGGAACAAAACCCTTTTCCACCATTTCCTCTCTAATTATCTCATACGTTATCCTATTTGGGACCAAACCCTTCTCCAACATCTCATTAAGAAGTCCGTTTGCTTCTTCGAGCTTACCTTTTTGACAGAGTCCTTTGATCAACACATTAAAGGTTACAACATTTGCCCGTCTTCCTTCCTTCTCCATTCGTGCCCTTATACTTGAAGCCATGTTGAGGTTTCCTTCCTTACAGAACCCATCTATCACAGTATTGTATGTCACATGACTTGGATTCACACCCACTTCAAACATCTCATTTAAAAGCCTAACTGCCTTCCTTGACTCACCTTCCCTGCACAATGCTCCAATCAGAATGTTATAAGTCACAAGGTCAGCTCTCACACCCTTGTCCCCCATTTCATCAAGAAGCTTACTAGCTCCCTCCATGCTCCCCTCTCTACAGTATCCAGAAATCAAGCAATTATAAGTCGAAACATCATCTGGGTGAACATCTCTCCGTAACAGCATCAAACCTCGCAATTCAATTGCTTCCACCATTTTCCCAGCCTTACAGTATGCATCAATCAAAGTATTGTATGTTATAGTGTTCGGAACTAGACACTGATCTGTCATAGCATCAAACAATATCCGAGCTTCCTTCAACAATCCCTTCTTGCAAAACCCATTAATAATTGCATTGTAGGTAACAACATTAGGCTTCAAACTTCTACTCAACATTTCGTCCTTCAGGCTAAGTGCTTCTTCAAGCTTGCCTTCATTGCAGAGCCCATTCATCAAAGAATTATATGTTACAACACTGGGTTTCATGTCCTGCTGACTCTTCATCTCTTCAAACAACTTCATAGCAGCAGAGACATTTTCATCCTTGCAGTAACCATCAATGAGAATATTGAAAGTTACCTCGTTGGGGTAGACTTTCTTGGACACCATTTCCTTGAGAAGTGCATCAGCTTTGTACATTTTTCCTGCCCTGCCCATCTTACAGTAACCATCAATGAGGGTGTTAAAAGTAATTACTGATGGTGAAATACCCCAAACCTTGATATCCTCAACTAGATCCCCTGCCTTCTGCAACCTCCCAGCCTTACATAAACCATTAATCACAGTATTAAAAGTAATCAAATTAGGGCTGATCCTCCTCCTAATCATCTCCTTATAAACATTTTCTACACTTTCGGTAACATGTTGCTTAACCAGAGCATTCAACAAGGGATTACATGATAAAATAGACAATCTAAATCCGTAATCACCAGCCCTCTCAAAAGCTTCTAAAGCAAAATCAATCATTGAATTCTTTGTGTAGGCCAAAACCAACATATCAATGATGATAGAATTATCAATCCTTCTGGGGGATACTGATATAGACGAAATTGTATGGAAAATGGAAGAAATGGAATGGTTTCCGTTCTTAACAAGGGTATCAAGCTGTGCCCTAATGTCACCATATCTCTTGGCATCTGCTAACAAATGCAAGAGTCTGAAAGAAAATTCAAGACCATACGAGATCTTGAGTTCTTTCTCCGACCACCGGAAATACTTAAGAATGGTTTCTGTATCGACTTCCTCTGATTCGAATAATAGTTGTAGAAATCTGATAGGGTTTGTTTGCCCAACAATGCTTCTCAGATCACGCCAGTGTTGTTTGCTTACCAGCTCAGAAACCCTACATCTATCAAAGGATGCTATATCTGAACCCAAACAAGCGAAGAATCTGAGTTTGTGACAATGAAGAAGAGAAACTCCAATTAAAGAATATGAACCCTTGGTGTAAACCAGGGGTTTTCTGCAGAGATTACTTGCTATGGGTTTTAGAGAACCCAAAGAAGAGCGGCTGTACATACTTTCTGGATAGGGATTTCTAGAAATCAATGCATCAAATTTGCAGCACCTCCATCTAGTAAAATCACTATTTTCAAAATTGTTGAACCCTCCCACCTCCTCTTACCTCTCTTCGAGTCTTTCTGGCACAAAAAACCGTCATCTCCTGTGAATTAGGATCATAGTTAGCAAACAGAAATACGGCACAAAAATTCAGAAGGAACCATTTGAAGCAATTCAAGTATTCTATATTATTAACCAAGTGTAGACTGAACTGTTAAATCAGGATGAATGAGAATCAAGTTCCAATAACTTATTGGTCATAAAAGTTAAATAACTTGTCAAATTTGGTTCTTGTTTTGGTAAGCTGTCAAATCTTGGTTCGTGGCTCCCATTCTGATCATTTTTGTACTACTATATTTGGGAGGGAATCAGGAGAGACATAGCCAGAAGAAACAAGATTTCTCAATAATGGATGAATCTCTTGAGTAAAGGGTTTCATTTTAAGGAACCCATCACATGGTCCAAGGAACTCTAGGGACACATCCCCTCCCCCAACATGGTAGACCCTCTGCCATTAAAAGCCAGCTATTCCAAGTTCCCCACCCTTCTACAAGACTAAAAATCAAAAAGAGACAGAGATAGAAAATAAAGCTCATGAGACAACCTAAAACAACACAAAATTTTCTCAAAGGTAATACTGAAGATGAATATACCTATCCCAGCCAAGATTTAACAGGTAGCTTCTAATGAACCCCTAAATTATGAAATGTACATTTCAGATTTACAGTTTGGGACCATCAATGAGTGAGCTTGAAATACCACAAGTGCAAATGTACACTGAAGTGAGTAGACACTGGGTAAAACCCAAAATGACGGTTCTAGCCAGACCAAAAAATAGCATAAACTGCAACAAAGACTACTATTGCATCTACATATGGACTTTCCATTTACAAATTCAAAGAAATCCTATACCAAGCAACGCTCAAAATTCATCAATGTCAAAACCCACAATTGAGTCAATATAGAGATACAAATTTGAACCTTTCCAGAGGCCACATTTAATCCAAATATCAAATTTGAGTACTCTAGGTTTCTGGCTGTTCTTTTTTTTTTTTGAATTAGTAAGCATAAAAAAAACATCTTCTAAACATTTCATCAAACAAGAAGAGAGCAGAATTATTCTCACATTTCATATAAAAAGTAGGAGAAAGTTAATACAGATAATAGCTAGTTAAAAAAAATTACTATATGGAATCAGTTTCAGATTTTGGGGGTTAACAGAGAACAAACTAATCAATGAAGTTCTACTAAATTCATCAAAATTGAAAATTGTTTAGTAAATTTTCTCAACCAAAATCCAATATTGTTTCAGAAAATAAGAAAGTATATTCAACAGAGAATCAGATCAAAATCTATCAAGTTTCAGAGAATATCTGACGTTTCTAAGATTTGTTTCGTTAAAGCCCGAGATTTAACTTCTGGTTTCCAAATTTAGGGTTTCAAAGCAATCAGAGGAGAAAAATCATTCAAATTTTTGTCAAAATCTAATGCGGATGATTGAGTTTTTAGAGTGAAGAAGTTAGAATATAGGTGTCTTTTATGTGAAGATGATCATCTTTGATTGAGCTTCCGAGCAGTTTCCATTTTCGGTAATATTTACTATCTACATTTTGATGCCCTAGAAATCCTAGAGAGAGAACGAACCTTTGAAGGAACTATTCGAGTGTGAGAGAACCGATCGCCATTAATGGAGGAAGTTGAGATTGAGACTGGACTCTGGAGACTCGAGCTTAAGAAAGAAGAGTGAGAGTTTTTATCGGGCAGGTCGATTAAGTTTGGGTGGATCTTATTCAGGGGATTGGGGTGGATTTAGGACTCAAAGTGGGGGATTTGATGGAATTCATGTTTCCCTGAGAAACATGTCTCTAGGAATTCATGGCAGCAGACCACGGAAACTAGAATTCTAGTGAATCCTGGTCCCCACTTAAATACGGAATCCGTCTTCTAAATCTCCTATCCAAATACACCATAAGAGCATTTCTAATGCAAATGTGGTCAGCTTCTTGTGACATGGCTCTCAATCGAGACATCCTCTTGTGTTAGTCCGTGCTTTTTCTTTTCTTTTCTTTTCTTTTCTTTCTTCCACCCTTCTCTTGCAAATTCCACCCCCCACAGTTCTTTATATTTTTTACTGTCTATTTTCTACACTTTGCATACAGTCACTAATATAGAGCTAGCTTAGAAATGATCCAAGGTCTGATTTTTTTGTAAGGATTATCTCCCCAAAATATGGCCCCCCACAAGCCGGTTTTGTAAGTGTAGTATTCTCACACTACGCTTACACTTTTCGTGGGTACGAGTGGAGACCATCCAAGGGCTTTTTTTAGGATGGTCTCCTCATCACGTAAATCAAAATCAACGCTTAGATCATCTCTTTAAGTTTTATGTTCTACTAACTTTATTCTTACACCACGCTTACACATGTTTGTAGGTACACATGTGAATATTAAGGTGAATAGGCTACCCGGTGTCTAGTTTTTATAATCGTGATATGGTTGAATATTAACGTGGACATTGGGTTTAATCATACGGGGAACATTATATTAATGAGTATTTTTTCTTTTTAGTTTATTTTTTAAACATTTTTTTAAAATGGGACTACCGCTTAAATACCAGTACAAACAAAGGCATAAAAGATAAAGTGCCACTAAGAGGCGAAGAATACAACCCCTAACGGAGAATCAACCATCAACGAAAGAGAGTACTCGTATACACCTAAATTATGCATGCCCTCGAACAATTTCTGAAAGCGAGATTTAAACCCAAGTTTTCTATCAACAATATAACAGACTTTAGCAGCTAGCTTTTTAACGAGTGTTTAATTATACTTTATTTGGAGATATTAATTTGGTGTTACACTGGCTACTAAGAAGAGCTAGGGGAGAAATTAGTCTATCTATTATTTTCATATATTTTGGTTTCTACTTGTGCAAATATAAGGTAAGTCAGAAAATAAGGGCCAATATGATATTAAAATAGTCCACAAGGGTATGAGTCTTGTTTATTGCATTAGGAAGTGCTGGGTTTTGAAAGTCTTAACGACAATCTTGTTACAATGCCTACGGACCCCGATAACGTTGAACGTAGGTAGGATTGATATTTTATAAGGAAGATTTACATAGTGAGGAGAAGATTAGTTCATTTTCTAAAATTTGTAACCCTATCATCAAGCTATTGAAATAATCCTATCATCAAGCTACTGAAATAACCCTATCATCCAGTTATTAAAAATTAAACTGTAATTGAATCATTTATTTACAAGTTTTAAAATGGGCTAATTTTCAGTGAGGAAAACAACTTCACAAAAAAATCAAACATTAATTCATCTGCATGTGAGCCCCACAGACCCTTGTAACGATGGTGATAAAGATGTAAACAAACCTTTCTTTCATATGAGTGCTTGGTTCAGAAAGTTACTCATGCCAGTCGGTTTACGGAATTATTCCCCAAGTAAAAATTGAGTAATACTACATATATAGCAAGTTGTACAACAATCTGTACAATAGTATGAAAATTCACATTAGATGTGCAAGTTTTGAAAAGTGCGTAATTCACGAGTCAATTTCCAAGCTTTGTACAATCGTAATGGCCCACATGGGACGATTTCTTATTTTTAGTGAAGATGTACATCTCACCGTAAAATCATTCTAGTTAAATCATATTCTAAAACTTCTAACCCCATAAAAAATTGATTATAAATCAATGGTAAGCAAATCATCCACATTCAATAATGAACTGTTCATTTCAAATCAACTCTTAATGCGGTTAGAAATTTAGAATGGGTTGGCTTTTGTGATGATTTCTTTACCAAAAATTGTCAATGGATCGTCTCTATATGGAATTGTGGACCCCACAAGGCTTGGAAATTGACTCGGTAAGAATAGTATTGTCCGATCCAAAAAGGAACAGTCTAATTCAGATTTTCGAGCATGTGTAAGGAACGCTATAGTTGGAGTTTGTTTTATTATCTGAATGGAGAATGAGAAAATGTTAGAATTATTTTATTATTTTAATAATTCTTTGTGAGTGAAAAATATTTTTTAATTATTTTGTGTTATGTCTCTTGGTAGTGCCTTTTTAGGGCCATGGGACATGTGTCTCTTTGGAGGGACACCTAGGGGTTTATGGAGAGTCACTTTAGACTCTATATAAACCCACCTCTTCTTCACATTTTAGAACAAGTTTTGCACAAGTTTTTAGAGTATTTTTGTGAGTCGTGTGTGAGAGCACAAGTAGTCGTTAGTTCGCTAGGGCGTACAGATTTGAAGTGCTGCTTCTGTACGACACGATCGTTATATCCTGGGAGACAAACGTCCTTGGAACCGTCGGCACCGTTGCGGGGACGAATTTATCTTAAGGACATTGTATCTAACACAAGCCTCGATCACTTTCAGATAAGTTTTTCATTTTCTATCTAATTTTGATTTGTAATAATCCGATTTTCAAGAAACCGAACCCATAATTTTCCAACAGAAAAAATTTAAAATAAAAAAGCAACAAATAATTTAACTATTTTTTCTTTCTTTCTTTTACTGTGTGTGGGTTGGGGAGGAGGGATCACTCTCTGAACCTATTGTTAGAGAATAATATAAGAAAATGATTTTTTTTTTAAGAAAATACCTAAATAAAACTCGAATCTTTGGCAAAGAGGCAAGTAAAAATACTTCTTGAAGATAGTCAAAGCCTCCCACAAAGTGCATGAGATTTTGGTATCCCTATCTCCAGGGTTCAACCAAGCCTGGACTCGTTCCAACCATAGAAGATTTGCAGATCCTCTATTGGGTTCAACACTTGTGTCTTTACAAAATGACCAAATTAATTAAAAATGAAGAACTCAGAACTCCTTAAGTAAATGCATTGTAGTTGGTGTTCGATGATCAATTGAAGTAGAAAAAATCTCCATTTATAGGTAAAGAAATACCTCGATTAACTCCTCTCTATTTAAAAGCTAATTAATTAATTCTATTTAATTAACTAGTTAAAAAATAAATTAACTCCGTTTAAATGAATTAAAACCTTTATGCATATGAAGATGATCTAAATATATAGTAAGAAGATCGCCCTCACACCGTTAGATCATCTCTATGTAGGCCCCCACATAGACCATTTATAACATGTTGATTTAAGCATGTCACAATTACAAAGATACATTTGCTCCGTAGAGCCTTCCGACTAAGTACTAACCATCGTAACCAGCACTTTTTAAGTTAGAAAATGTGTCCTAATCTTTTCTTTCATTTTTGAAATTAGTTCCAAACCCGAAATCCTAAACCTATTTGAATATGAATAATGCCAGAAGGAGATTTGTTGTCGCATAAGAATCACCCCTAAAATTTCCTAGGGCTGCAACTCGAGGGGGTTGGGTTGGGTTTGAGGCTAACCCAGGCCCAACCCGAAGTTTATTTTATTGGGCCTGAGCACAACCCGACCACGGGATTGGAATATGAGGCCCAAGCCTGAACCCACAGTTACACACAGGTTCCTTAGGTTAGCACTTTTTTTTTCTAAAACTTCAAAGAAAAAGTAGGTAATCGATTAAACCAGGGAGAAAAAGAGAGATAAAAGAACGATCTTTTTTTTTTGGTAGGAGGGGACTAATGCCCAAGTTACAACATAGCATAGATACACCTAATCAGTGTGTGAGAAGCTCAGAAACTACTATCAACATCGTTACCAAGACGAGTGCAGAGAAAGCTACCACCAACGGTTGCAAGAAAGGCTACCACTACAGGCACTGAGAATACCACCACCAGGGTGCAAGAAAGGCTACCACTAACATTGGACCGAATTTATTTAGAAATATTTGCCTACATATATATAACACATTAGATGGGCCAAACTTAATGGTAATTCCAAACTAATAAGTCTTGAACCCAAAACCTCTCAAGTTATGAGAGGAATGCAAACCAATCGGGCAAGCAGTTGTTTGCAAAAAAATAAAAGAACGATCTACTACTCTTTGACTTATTAAACTTTTGCATCAATTTAAAACAAATAGATCTTCATCTCCATGCCACGTTGAGTTTATCCTCCGAGTAAGATTTCTCTGCTTATCGATCTTTAGTCATCATACTGTTGTTTCTTCTTTCAATTCGTCAATCTAGGGTTTGGATTTTGTTGAGTATAAGATGCCTAATTGAAATCTCTAGATACTTTGAATTAGGTTAGAGAGAGGAAAAGTACTTCGTTTATGGGATAACTTGTTTGGCTAATAGCCTACTACAAATAACCAAAAGAATATATCTTGTAATGGCTTTGGCATGTGTGCTAAGAAAATTTAACTTGTTGCATCCTTAAAATCTCCCCTAACATTAATCTTTTAATATGGTGTTATTGCACCCCTCTTAGAATGCTCCCTTAGAACTCCCACGCATGTGGAGCTCACATGCGATGCATCCGGGGGCTGATTTTTTTGATAGGATATTCTCGTCACTATATATATCATCATATTAAAAAATCAGCTCATTTTAAAACTCTTAAGAGCATCTCCAATGCTAATGTGAATGTGGTAAAATAAGACTGCTACGTAGGATAAATAGACACTCTCCTTAAAAAACCTTCTCTAATGCTAATGTGAAGAAAGTATGTGATGATGATGTGGCGGTAGTTATTGTGAAGATGAATGTCTATTGTCTTACGGTCCACATCAGCAAAAAAAAAATTCCTCCAAAACTTTTAGTTACCTATCTGAGAGCCACCCAACATATTATCCATATTTAGCATGCACCACCGCATAACATTTTTCGAAGACTTAGCCAGAAAATGTCACCCTTGTGGATGCCCTAACTAACTAACAATGCAAATTCTCTCTCCTATTCCCCTGAAGAAATTTTGTATTCCCAATTTAACTTTTATTTTATTTTATTTAGTCAAGTCAATCCGTCAAAGTAATTTCAGCACTAGTAGCAGTGGTGGTTTATTTTTCTTCTGGTCTCATTCATGGGTCTTCTTAATTTCTTTCTCTGTTATCATTCATTTCTATAAATAATCCAATGACCCAATCTTCGATCTTCAATATCCTCTCTCTCTCTCATCAAAACACACTCTCTCCAACCATGAATCTCTTTTCACCAATTTCATTGTTCATCTTCTTCTTTTCAATTATGTTGTTGAATTCAATGGTGTTGGTGGTGAATTCAGAGCCTCAAACAAATCTCTTAAACAAAGGTTGCAGTCAATACAATGCAACACAACAATCAGTTTTCCTCTCAAATCTTAATTCAGCTTTTGCAGATCTGAGAACCCAATTGAGCAATTCCAGCAATATCAATCGATTTGCAACAGCACAGAGTGCTAGAACATCTGATACTGTTTATGCCATGGCTTAGTGCAGGAATTATTTATCTGTTTCAGATTGTCTCAGTTGTTTTGCAGCAATATCTATGATGGCTGCTTCTTGAGGTACTACTTCATTCATTCTACTTACGTACTACTTTCATTCTATTCTGTTATTTAGCACGCCAAAATTCTTCCATCCATCTAGCTGAAATATGCCACGTGGCTTGCTTGACCCCTTCCACGTGTATCCTCATCCATATTAAATTTTTTTTAGGGAAAAAGGGTAAGAAATTTATTGAAAAAAAGGCAGATGTAAGGGGATACTCACTTGCATGCTAATAACAATACCCCAACATCCATATTAGTTGATGGACCCTTCTATCTTAACAGAATAATTCAATGGGTACCAAAGTACCCGGAACCGAACCGGTATCGGAACCGTTTTTTGCGGTTCCGGGACCTCATTTTGTGGATCCGATAAATNTGGGTTGGGGGGTTAGAGAGAGAGAGTTAGATAAAGAGAGAGAGGTTGATGTGCACAAGTGTTACGGCTTTGGAGAGAAACATAAATTAAAGGAAAAAATACACAGATAGGCGGACAAGAACTAAAACCCTTAATCGATTTCAAAAAAAACCCCAGAAATATAAAACTTGTATATGAATGTATTAAATCGATCTAGGGTTTCTGTAAATATAAAACCCTAAATTGATTTGCCAAAATCCCTGAAAATCAAAACCCCAAGATTCTATTTTGATGGTTTTAGCACAAAAAACCCTAAATCGAAAATGAAAACATCAAATAACTAGAAGCGGAGAAGAGAGGGAAAGAAGATATCAGTTTACCTTCCGTATTTGAAGCACAGAACTCTAGAAATCTCTGTAGTGCAGGTTTCTTAAACCTAGAGCAGCAACCCAAATGAGAAAGAGAGAAAAGAGAGATAGATAGAGAAGAACAATATACTATATACATCTGCTTTACGAGGGAGATGGGTTCTTGCGAGAATGGCAGCAGCAGCAACAGAAATGTTAGAGTGAAGAAAAGATTAGGAGAGTTAGAGAGAGGAGCGGGAGATGAAAGAGGATGTAAGAGAGAAAAACGCGAAATGAAAATGTGAGAGCGGGAGATGAAAGAGGATTTTGGAGAACTCGGTCGAAAAAAATTTAGGTTTAACGTTCTTACCCTTACTTTATTCACGGTTATGTCCGTGAAAAACTTATTTGGTTTTAATTTAGAATTTCTGTTACACTTAACGGCAAGTTGTAACGATTATAAATATGACAAGGCTAGTCACAGTTATAATCGTGACAAAGCTGAAATATGGTGTGTTACAAATTTGCAGTTTTGGTGTAGTATTACAAAATGTCAGTTTTTTAATAGTAAGATCATCCTTATAAAAAAATCAGCCCGTTATAAAATCTAATCTAAAACCCCAGTAAGAAATATTTAAAAATTAATGATAAAATAGATATTATTTTTATAGTTGATTTAAAACTAAGATTTAAATTTTGATGGGGTAAAAAATTTTGTATATACTGATTTTTTTTTAGTAGAGTAGAGATGATATGCATGATGAGGTAAACATCCTCACCAAGAATTTTACCTTTGGATCATCATATGTAGGTCTTAAATATGACGGGTTATTTAGGGGCTTTTAACAACGGGATCAAATTAGGTATTCCCGCTAAATATTCACTATTGAGCCAAAAGATTTGAGGATTGGGATATAGGGACGTCTGGTTTTGAGCGAAAAAAAGAATTATAACCTTTGATTTATTACATGCAATCATTCAGAAGTTTACATCAATCTCCGGACTTGGCTTTTTAGTTTAGGGCGTGGCCCATATATTGCAAACTTCCCAATCTATCAAGGGTCAGGATTTTGAAAAATGCTAAAGGGACATCAAATTACCCCTAATATTACATCTCAATAAATAAATATTGGATGGGACCCCCTAGATAATAACAAAAATTATTTCTAAATTCTGGGTTTTGTTTAAAAAATGGATCAAATTTTTAACCCATTTCTCCTATCAAAACCCAGATCTAGAAATTAGATCTGGGAGAGGAAGAGAAAGAGGAGAAGAAGAGGTGGAAGAGGAAGATAAAGTAAAAGAGAAAGAAGAAGAAGAAGAGGAAGAAGAAGAAGAAGAAGAAGAAGAAGAAGAAGAAAAAGAAGAAGAAGAAGAAGAAAGGATGAGTCGCTGTGTCATCGTCGTCTTCTTCTCCTCCTCCTCCTCCTCCTCCTCTTTCTTCTTCTTCTTCTTCCTATTTTCTTAATACTTATTCCTCTTATTTTTTTCTAGTAACCTAGATCTATTTAGATCTAGAAAAGGAGAAGGAAGAGAAAAAAGAAGGAGAAGGAGGAGGAAAACAGGAGGAAGAACATGAGGAAAAAGAAGAAGTACAGAGGAAGTAGAAGAAGAATAAAGCAGCGACGGCACTGGGTCGCCGTGAACTCACTTTTGACCGACTTTTGTTCCACTTTTAACTAACTTTTGACCACATTTCAACCGACTTTCGACCGACATTTGACCTAATTTTGACCGACTTTAAACCCCAACATTGCCATGCTATCGTCTTGCCATCGTCTTGAAGTCGTGACGTAGTCTTCTTCTACTTTTACTTCTCCTTCTCTTCTTCTTTTTCCTGTTTTCTTCTTCTATTAACCAAGATCTAATTTTTAGATCTGGGTTTTGTTTATAAAATGGTTTAAAAACTCAACCCATTTTCTAACTTAACCCAAATGAAATATAATATGTTTATTAAAAGTAAGGTCCACTCTAAATTATTTAATCAGATGTATTATTTAACGTCAAATTTTGGTGTCCCTGTAGTCTTGTCCCAGGATTTTTTGTGCAAATCAAAACCTAGATTCCTGGATTCAGAAAGATCGAGGTAGGTAATTGGACCTCCCTTAACATTAATGAGATACAGTTACTGCTTACGTGTCGACAAAACAGAACGTGCTGCATACTTCTCATATGCAGCCCATTCTCATCCTAGCCGGACCCTTTCTTAACAACCCACTTAATCTTCCACCCAGTTTACACTCGGCTAAGGGGTCCACATGGAGATGTTTAAAGTTAATTTGTTGTGGGATGACCTCTTCATCTTGTAGATCGTTCAAAATGTTTAATTTAATCAAAGGTTGATTGGATTTTAAACTTTTAGAACCATCCATTTTAATTTTCATTTTCTACCATTTATTGTGGTTAAGAGTTTTAGACCGGTGCAAGTTTTTATGAGGATGGTCAACATGTATTCATGTAAGAGAACAAGGTGTAAGAGTAAGGGGGTGATATATTATTTTTTGCCACTAATTAGTGTCAGGCCCACACAAAATAGCCTTTATTTTTAACCACTAACTAGTGGTAGTAAGAGGCAGACCTTTAATTTTGAGCCTTAAACCCATTAAGTGGTAGTAAGTGATTATAAATAGCTTACTACCAATTAATGAGTTTGAAGTCCAAAATTAAAGGTTTACCTCTAACTAGGGGTGTCAATGGGTACCATAATACTCGGAAACGAACCGGTACCGGAACCGTTTTTTGCGGTTCTGGAACCTCATTTTGTGGATCCGATAAATTTTAGATCCATTTCGGATCCATTTCGGATCCACCCAACGGGTACCCGCGGGTACCCGGTTCCGTATAAACTTTATAATTTTATAACTTAAATTACTATTATATAACAATTTTTTAACTTTTTTAACTTTTTTTTAATTAAAAAAGAAACCAATGACTATTATATAACAAATTTTATAATAAAATAAATTTTATAATTGAATTTAATACGAAAATACAAAATACAAATAGGTTTTATGTGAAAAAAATAAAAAAATAATAATTTAAAACGGGTATCGGGTACCCGCGGATCCTAGCGGTACCGGATCCAGAACCGAAAGGATCCGAAACCGCTTTATTTTAACGGGACCAGATCTGGATCCAGAACCCGTTGACACCCCTAACTCATGTGCATCTTTTACTTTTGTAATACCAAGTTTATCCTTCTTTCCCTATTTTTAAAAGCGGATGGTTGTTGGAGAGAGAAACTTTTAAATTTCTTGTTTTAAAACTTTAAAATGCTATATCTTTTAAACTACAATTTAAATTTTGATAAAATTTATACTTTCGAAAAGCGTTCGTCGAGATCTTCGAAACTAGACCTATCACTATTTTTTTTACAAAAAAAATAAGAAATCTTTTTTCGAAAGATATACAAATTTAAATTTCTAATTTGAATTTGAAATAAGAAATCTAATTTTACAATTTGCAGTTTGTAATTTGTAATTTGAACTCAATAAAAATCACAGTTCATATGTGCAAATTTGAATTTGCAATAAGAAATCTAATTTTGCAATTCGCTATTTGAACTCAACAAAAATCAAACTCATATATATAAATTTTTAAAAATATAATTTTTATGAAAAACTGATGGTCAATGATATTTAATGGTGAGAAATTTTAAAAAAATTACGCCAAAATTATTCCATCCACCTAAAATACCCTAATGGTTAAGGATATTTAATGGCGAGAAATTTTTTAGTAGCAGTTTTTATGTAACACCGTGTCACCGTAAACATAGGTGTCGTCGTGTCTGTTGTAACCGTTACAACATATCGAACTTAGCTAGGATAGCGATTTTTCCACAAAAACGTTACTATATACCCTTCTAGTGATCAAGTTACGTTTGTTATTACTATAGATGACGGTTTAACAATTATACAATTGAACGGTTACTAAAAACTAACCAAAATCTTTTGTAACTTTTTTTACAAAACCGTCACATCTCTTATTTTTTGAACCATTAACTACACCAGAATCGCTAATTTGTAACGGTTATAACCGTTACTAATAATTTTTGTAACGTTTATAAACGTTAAAAATATGGCGTTAAAAATTTGTAACGGATAATTTGTCACGTTTATAATCGTTATACATTTATTTTTTTGTCACGATTATAATCGTTACTATTTCACATTTGTCACAGTTATTTTTCTAAGAAATTTCGTAATTTTATCAAAATTTGTCACGATTACAAGTGTTAGAGAAGTGTTGTCTAATTTGTCACGGTTATAACCGTGACAAATTTTTGTAATTTAAAAAAAAATTATTTTTATTTTAGCTTCCATTTGGGGATTACTAAACATCTGCATCTGCACCCAAAATCTCTAATCCAAAAAATCTATTCTCACCCAGATAAAGCCCTCCATCCCTCAAATAAAAAAATACACATTCAAATATTAAACAAGAGAACACTAAATTGAATAAAAAATGCACATTCCTCTTTCATTATCTTACTACTACCAAAAACAAAAAAGTTAAAGTTTGATAAGAAGTTTTACAATAATGGTTACTACTCCAACTTCACACTCAAAAAATCCAGCAGCACTTTGTGTTTGAGGATATGCTTAGTTGAAGAACACATTTAAACTTGGCACCTGTAAAATTGAAGGAAAAAAATCTGGTTGGACTAGAAAGAACATGGTTTTCAAGTCAAGGAAGAATTTACATGTAACACTAAAGAGCAAAAAGTTGAAAGGAATAACACGAACTTGCAAATAAGCAATACAAGTAAAAAGTTCCAAAAAGAAATAATCCTTAGACTGTGTTAGACATGATGTCGTAAATTGATTGAAAGTACTGAATCCTTGAACTGTGTTAGACATGATGACGTGAATTGNGATCTGGAACCTTTAGGTTCCGATCCGGAACCGTCCCGTTGACACCCCTACCTCTAACTGCCACTAGTTAGTGGTGAAAAATAAACAACCATCATATTTAAAAATGTTATGCAACTTATGCTAAACTATTATCTAAGAAAAAATGCAACATTTCCATTCCATATTGATTTTCCAAAAAACCGTCTGTAAAGGTGATTTTTACCAACAGTAGTAATATACGTCACTAAAATTTATTGCTAAAACCTCTTTTTGTGTTTTGTTTAATGTGGTTGTTGAAAAAAAAAAAGAAACTAACTAATTGTTAATTTGTTCATAAGATATGAGAGCAATGGCTTCTTTGATCAAACAACTCTCCCTGGTAACATCGGGATTTGCAGTAACAAGACTTCATCTCGAGCACGTGCTTTTAATGCAGCAGTTGATGGGTTGCTCACAGATCTTCTAGTTGCAACACCGAGGATAGGAGGGTTCTTTGCAACATCAAAGAGGGGAGTTGATAGTGGGAATGACAGTTTTGTATATGGTGTGGCACAATGTGCAGTGCAGTGAGTGAGACTGGATGTAAGGATTGCTTAACTTTTGCACACAACAACATAGAAAGTTGTCCTCCTAATGCTGATGGGAGAGCAGTGGATGCAGGATATTTTCTAAGTCATTCAGATACAATGTTCTTCAGCGATAATCAGACAACAGACCTTACCCCTTTTTTGAAAAAAGGTGAGTTATGATTTCTAGCTAAATGTTGTTGATGGTTATTTTGATTTTCTTCTTGTTAGGTTTGTGGTTAACTCCTTGTTAGACCCATAGACCGTTGTTATATACATTGTTACTCCTTTATCTAACAATTCAAACTTTTAGAGCTAGTCATTTTTAACATAGTATCAGAGCTAGAGGTCTTTTGATGTCGGGGGTTTATATATCCAGCATAGAATTGAAGAGAGTATTTTACTCATTATTAAACCTTAGATCCTTCACCCTTGTTATATTCATTGTTACGCCTTTATCGATCTAACAGTTCGATCTTTTAGACTAAGTGTTTATTAACAGTTCCTACTAATGCAACCATCATCTCCTAAAATTCATAACCATGAATTACATATATGTGAATGATATTAATAACGAGTGAAGTGGGATCACTGCAGGAGGTGCAAGCAAAAAGAAACCTATCGTTGGAGGGATCGTTGGAGGCGTAAATGATTGTGGATTGAGGATGACTCAATAACTTAGCAACAAAATTTTCATTCTACAGGGGATCTTTTAGGGGAAACCGAGTTAAGAGGACCAGTAAGTTTTGGTTACAACGATCTTAAATTTGCAACCAGAAGTTTTAGCGAAGAAAATAAACTTGGAGAAGGAGGCTTTGGAGATGTATACAAGGTGCATTTTTTACTTTGGATTTGAATTGCTAGTTTATCAATATTATTAATTACTCGATTCATGCCGATTAAGAAACTGTACTAGGAGATGTGAATTAACTGTTACAACTTTTTTCTATTAACATATTCAATAAAAATCTTTGTTTTATATCCTTGTTCAGAAATCTTGCATCTTTGTATAATCTATTGGCTGGTTTATGTTATTATATCGCACGATAGGGTACTTTGAAGAATGGAAAAATTGTTGCAGTCAAGAAACTTACATTTATCAAGTCAAGTAGAGCAAAGGCAGATTTCGAGAGTGAAGTAAAGCTTATAAGCAATGTTCATCATCGGAACCTTGTTCGACTTCTTGGGTGTTGTAGCAAACGCCAAGAACTACTACTGGTTTATGAATATATGGCAAATAGCAGCCTTGACAAATTCTTATATGGTAATATTATCTTCCTTCACAAACTTCTTAATACAGAAACCTCATAATTAAATAGTTTTAATAGTATTATGGAGAAAAATAGTTAGTTATTACTAGTTTTGTGTGTATGGAAAATGGAAGTTGAAAGTGTTCCTACTCCATACTTTGGTCTATTTACAGTTCTACAATGTCATGCTTCACAGCTAATAGACGTCGGACCCTTGACTGGAAGCAACGGTTTGATATAATTGTGGGAATTGCTCGAGGACTTGCATATCTACACCATGAATTTCATGTATGTATTATACATCGTGACATAAAATCAAGTAACATACTTCTTGATGATGATTTCCAATCCAAAATAGCGGATTTTGGCTTAGCAAGGCTTCTTCCGGAGGATCAGAGTCATCTAAGCACCAAATTTGCCAGAACCTTGTAAGTAAAAGAGAAAATAGTCACTTTTCGGTTAAACTTTCAGAGAATCAGGTCCTTTAAACTTCAATTTGGAAAGTTAATGTAATTTTCACATCAGGGGTTATACATCACCTGAGTATGCTATCCATAGACAGTTATCTGAGAAGGTTGACACCTACAGCTTTGGTGTAGTTGTTCTGGAAATCATAAGCGGTCAAAAGAGTAACGATATAAAGCTTAAACCCGTGACACAGTACCTTCTGAAATGGGTAATTTTCTCAATGAACCTTCTTATCTTTTGTTCATTTTTATGTTACTTTTTCCTCAGTTGTTTGAGGCCGCTGAATAATACTGTGATTGGATTGACTATTTATTTAGCTTCATCTTCTAGATTTTGGCCTCCCCACCCTAGATGTATGCTACCTTTTGTTATATATGTATTATTTTTGAAAGTTTTGTTATGTTTCAGAATGTTTGGGTCTGAATATCTCAGTTTTTTAGCTAACCAAAACATTCAATGAAAGAGATTTTATACCTTGGTTAATATTTTTTTGGGTTAACCAGATTGTTAATTTCTAATTAATTAATTTGTTTAGAGGATCTCTACATTTTTTCCTTTTTCTAAAACATGGTTTAACAGACATAGAGACTGTATGAGGAGGACACTTTGATGGATTTGGTGGATAAAGACTTAGACCCAAATGAGTACAAATCAGAGGAAGTAAAGAAAGTTATAAAGATTGCTCTGTCATGTTCCCAGTCCTCGGTTGCTTTGAGACCAACAATGTCTGAAGTTATTGTTTTGCTATTGAGTAAGGGCTCCATGGAGCATAGACCAACCAGACCTACTTTCATTGATGCAACTAATCGGGTTCGCGGAGATAAGTCCACCTCCACCACGTCGTCCACATCCAATGCCACCATATCGATTACTGAAGTCTCGGGCCGTTGATTTGTAAGTTTGTTAAATTATATGAACTTGGGTCTGTAATCTCAATAACCCCAAACCAAGATTTTCGAGCAAACTAAAAAGAAGGTGTAATATTTGAACTTATGGACTCAGGTATTGTAATCTTGATTATGTTATTGTAAGCTTGTATTAATGAATTTAGTTCTTGTAATCACTTGATTATGTTCAACTACTCGTATTTAACTCATTCGAAATGGTTACAGTTAGCTTACACTTTCCT
The DNA here is from genome assembly GCA_002174775.1 of Macleaya cordata. NCBI lineage: Eukaryota > Viridiplantae > Streptophyta > Magnoliopsida > Ranunculales > Papaveraceae > Macleaya > Macleaya cordata. Next base: position 102,905 of record MVGT01000216.1, read on the forward strand.
GTGTATCCTGCATGGAGATGATCTAATAGTCGATTTTTTGTGACGATCTTCTCATCATGTAGATTAACACTAGCCTTTCGATAATACACATGTAGGCCCATACATAGTGTAAACATAATTAATGTAAGAGTGACAAAAAAAAATTGTTTGAATAATGGTTTGACTTAAATGGGTGATATATGGGGTCAGGTCAATAGATTTGTATATAATTCTATTTGTTTAAACAGAAGATGAGTCATACACCCTTGCATGGCAAAAAAAGTAACGGGGAGGACAGCCGTTTATTTTTTGTGCGTTGAGGCATAGCGCACGTTAACGCGAGTAAAAAAACAGAAAGCCCCTTCTACTGATTTTCCTTTTAACACATGGCGAAAAGAGAAATTTTTTATTTTTTAACGTTAAAATGGATATAACTTCAAAAATATAAATCGGATTTGAGCAAAAGTTATATATTTGTAAAGCATTTTTCAAGATCTTTCAAAAAAGATCAGCCATGGATACCAAATTTGAAAAAAAAAAATCAAACACGAAGCGCCACTATCATGTTTAAAGTGCACTTTTATTTTTAACGTGGACTTATTACGACGACACTGTCGATAATGACAGTTTAGTGGTTTAGAATGAAAAACTCATTTCATACTATTAATAACCATTAAAAATCCTCATATTAGGTCATACGAGCCCCCCGCACGCGCTACGTGTGAGTGGGTTGGCTATCCCCCACCAAACTCACTTTACTTGTGAGTTGGCAAATTATGCGGCTCGTTATTTAGTTAACCCTTTCACAAACTCACTTTGCCAACTCACATGCATGTATAGTTGGTTGTCCCCTAACAGACTCACTTTGCCCTTACGCACGTGTGAGTTGACAAATTATGTAGCATGTTATGGCGTGTGGGTTGGCTCATCGCAAACTTCATGTAGCAACCACAGTTAGGTATAATTATTATAGAGATAATATTGCATGGCATTAGCCCACTTAGAGACAACCCATGCGTTGATGTGTTCTAAACGACGAGGAGATGATTGACACAAAAAATTAGCCCTTGGATCAACTTCATGTAGCACCATTGTTAGGTGTAATTTGAGTGTAATTATTATAAAAAGAAGATTGTAGGATATGATTAGAATTAATAAATTATAGCAGGTCATTACCGGAATAGAAAAAAGGCACGTTGATGTTTTGAGCAGCAATGTTCATCCAGTGCAACCGCTTATATATAGTTAAGATTTGTAGTAGTATGCAACTTTGAATTGTTCTAGAAACAACACTGTAACCCTGAACAGTAAGGGTAAACTGTAAGGGTAACAATGTGTTTTGTGGCAATGCGGTTGAGGGTTGAAGCAGTGTGTTTAGTAACATTATAATTTATAATATACAATCTAGTGTGTTACAAGCTGAATAACAATACTGCAAACCTCAACCTTAAGGGTTGCAGTGTGTCCAATATAACTACAATATGTTGTCTCGTGAGTTAAAAGCTTAAGCACTGCAACACTCATGGTTGAGGATTCTAACGTGTGTTGTAGTGTGTCCAGTACCACTGCATTATGATATTTGTGTGCTACAAGCTGAAGAACTACACTACAACCTCAACTTTAAGGGTTTCAGTATGTGTTATTTTGTAGTAGTTGAGGGTTGCAGTGTGATTTGTAGCATTATAATATGATTTCTCATATGTGAGTTCCATATTAAAGTCTTCGACACATATATAGGTAATTAAATTAAAGGGTTAATTTAGTTTACCCCCTCATAATAGTTGGCCAATCGGACTTACCCCCCTCAAAGATCAGATATTGAACTTACCCCCTCAAACTAACGGTTTCCGTGATTCTACCGTTAGAAGGCACACGTGCGTCTCGCACGCTCCATTTTTTAGGGGGGTAAGTCCGATTAGCCAATTATTCTAGGGGGGTAAACTAAATTATCCTAAAAAAATGGTGTAGAGTAGAAATTAACCCTGAGAGAGATACCAAAATGGAGA
>MVGT01000216.1:105160-118291 GCA_002174775.1 Macleaya cordata
CATCACCCATCTCTCCATTTTGGTATCTCTCTCAGGGTTAATTTCTACTCTGCACCATTTTTTTTGGGGATAATTTAGTTTACCCCCCCAGAATAATTGGCTAATCAGATTTACCCCCCTAAAAAATGGAGCGTGCGAGACGCACGTGTGCCTTCTAACGGCAGAATCACGGAAACCGTTAGTTTGAGGGGGTAAGTTCAATATCTGATCTTTGAGGGGGGTAAGTCCGATTGGCCAATTATTCTGGGGGGGTAAATTAAATTAACCCTAAATTAAACTAAAGAAGTAGTTGATCGGCTAAAATAGTAACTACTCTGCTAATATATATAATCTGGTGAAAATCCAAATCTTCAAAAACTCCACCTTATAAATTAGGCAAGTTGCTCTCCTGTGCACCTTGTCATATAAACAACAACAGGTTGAGTCAAAACCCAACAATAACAGATTTTCATATACCTATACTCTCGGTTATTAAGTTTGTGGGCATCCAACTCAAAACCAATTGGCAATGAGTGGTTTGACCCATGATCATTATATATTAGGTTTGCTAGGCTCTCATATCCCATATGGGACTACTCTCATCACGCCCCCTCACGTGTGGGATTTTTTTTTGTGCCTAACATGTAGAACTTTTTTTTTTATGGCCGTTGGGCCTATCACATATGGGCATACGCTCCGATACCATATTAAGTTTGTGGGCATCCGACTTAAAACCAATTGGCTGATGAGTATAATCCCATATAGGATATGAGAGCCTATCAAACATAATATATAATGATCCTGGTTCACACCACTCATTGCCAATTGGTTTTGAGTTGGATACCCACAAACTTAATATGGTATCAAAGCAGGTCCACGTGTGATAGGCCCAACGGCCACACGTGCTCCCTGTCACCCAAAAAAGAGTTTCACGTGTTAGGCGCAAAAGAACCCCACATGTGAGGGGGCTTGATGAGAATAGTCCCGCACATGAGATATGAGAGCCTAGCAAACCCAATATATAATGATCCTGGGCTACTCCACTCATTGCCAATTGGTTTTGAGTTGGATGCCTACAAACTTAATATGGTATCAGAGCGCAGGGCCACACATGATAGGCTCAACGACCATACGTGCTCTCCGTCACTCAAAAAGAGATCACGTGTTAGGCGCAAAAGAACGCCACACGTGAGGGGGCGTGATGAGAATAGTCCCACATGGGATATGAGAGCCTAGCAAACCTAATATATAATGATTCTGGGTCACACCACTCATTGCCAATTAGTTTTGAGTTAGATGCCCACAAACTTAATACCGATAGACAAACCTAACCATACTAATTATGAAACAACATGTAATTATATGGTTTCCAACAATGTAGTACCACTTTAAAAGTTGCAAACTTTACATTAATCATTTGAAGTAATTTGTACTATTACTCATTCATAGAGTTCATTGTCTATTAAGTCTTCTAAGTTAACCCCAAAGTTAATCTTTGGTCATCGCATGACTACAAAATAGAGATGGTCGAGCCAACCACTAAACACCACTTATCACAATCTCGTCACAAGTTATTAAAAACTAACTCAAACAATATCCTTTAAGTTTGGGGAGGAGTCAAGGACTCGACAACAAGAGCAAAACAAAAAGAAAGACCATCCACATCACTATGCAAGCAAGGCATCCCAACTAAGTTGGCACCTCAATCCGCACCAATCATTTGTAGAGAAGGTCATAAAAATCTATAGTAACAAGTGTTAGGGTTTTCAACAGCTAGAAAACCTGGATCTTCCCCATGTGGACTTTGTACTTGGCAAAACATGACCCGACTCGTAGGTGGTCCTAACCTTGACTCTTTTCAACCCAATCCTAGTTGGATTAGTGTCTAAACGAGTCAAGTTGGTTATAATTGAGCATTTCTGACTCGTCAACCCAGGCAAGTTAACCTTGACTCGTTGAATTCTTTTACGAAGTTCAAAGTCAAACTAGTCAAGGTTAGTATTGGAAAACTAACCCATTAAAAAACGAGTCAAGGTTAGAATCGACCATTTCAAACCCGCCACCTACAAATCCTTACATGGTCGACCCTAACTTTGACTAGGTGTGGAATCTGTGTAAAGAAAGGTGGTGGGGTGGAATTAAAATTTTCCTTTTTTTATCAGGTCAAGTCAACGACTCAACGCCCTAATGTCTAAATTTTGTATAGACTGGGGGGTGATATCAATTTAACCATAAAAGCAGGTATCTGTCTGAAAATCCCATTGTTTTCAAGAAATTCACTCCTTCTATAATGTTCGATGTACGGACGAAAATGCCCTCAATCATTCATCAGCGACCAAGATCGGATCTGAACTAGAAAGAGCAGGTGCCATTTCCGGATTCATTTCTCTCCCACATTCCCACATTGACCTCCCTCGTTATTCTTCCCTGCAGTACGAGATCAATGGCGACCTTCCCTAAGCTGGATGATTCACCTATGTTCCGCAAGCAGGTTGGTTGGTTCAGTTTAATTCGTAGATTCTAAATCTTTTCGTTTTATTATTTATGGAATAATTTTGATTATAGTCTTGCTAATTAGAGATGCAATGGCTTCTCATTTATTAAGAAACCCTAAATTGATTAGATTTAGGGCTTGTTTGGATCTCCATTCATGCCCCATCAAATAAACAGAGGATCTGAATTTTTTTTCTAAGCAAAAACAATTGTTCTGTTTATTTGAACGATGACGAAAATCGATGATCACCCATATACCTTGGTGGGTATTAATGAAACATTGATTGTTTTCTCTTTTGTCCGACAAAATAAAGTTGGAACCTTTTAAGCTATTGGGCTCCCCTTCAAATTTTTAACAATTGAACCTGGATTCTGGATGCTGGCTCGTACTGTTTATCCCATAGAAAATGAGAAGTTTTTGTAAATAATGCTACTAACATGATCATGAGGATAATTTCGTAATTTACTTGTTTTTTTTGTAAAGTGCGATCACCGTGGAAGGTGAGAAGGTTCTGTAAATAATGCCACTGACATGGTGATCACGAGGATAATTGAGTAATTTTTTTGTTTCAGTTTCGGAATGTTTTTGGATGAAACTGTTTCGGTTTGTATCAGTATGTTTTTGTTCTATTCATGTATAGTTTTGGAATGTATTGATATGTTTGGTTGGATTGTCTCCGTTTTTCAACTAACGGAAACATTCGGTTGAAACGAGGTTTTGGTTAGAAGCCCTTCCATGCAGTTAAGTGGGCCATTTCATCAGTTCAGAGTTTTTGGCCCATGGAACTGCGACTGGATTCAGTAGAGGGTCAGTGATGAAAGAAAAGTCTGAATGTGGGTTGTCCTGTTGTGGCATGTTTGCAGTTTCTGCAATTTGGGTTTTGGGGCCTCTCGCCTTGACATTTACCCAATACTTTTCCTTATTAATCCTGATTCCTCCTCACTAAGGTAGGTAACCATTTTTCAGCATCTTATCTTTTCATGAGATATGACTTGTATGATATTAGATGCTTCAATACCATTTAATAACTACATGGAATGTTTGAATATCTGATCTTCTATGAAGTCTTGTTTAATTCAGATAGAGTTTTTACTCTTCAGTTACAGAGATGTTGTCTTTTTTCGTTCTTAAGCTAAGTTTTTTTCCTGTAGCTTTCCTGTAGCTTTTTTTTTTCTTCCTATATCTCAATTTTGCCACTTTCCTGAATCCTGATTCTACAGAGCATGATTGGACTTTTTGTTTTGTTTTGTATTCTTTCTTTTTATTCGCAGATACATACTCTTGAACAGACAACAGATGATTTAAAAGATCGTTGCCAAAGACTTCAGAAAGGATGTAGAAAATTCATGTGAGTAACACCAAGTATACAGACTTTTTTTTGTTCATAATGGGCATAAGAGTCTAGCATACTTCAATCATGGTTTTAAAATTCGTTATGAGGCGTACGCCTCAAGGCGAGGCGATACCTTTACGCACAAAGGCGTACGCCTTTTGAAGATGCTTTTATATATATATATTCATTTTTGTTCAACTTGTTGTTTATTTTATATTATACAAGTTAGATTTGGGACACATTCTTGTGTTTCCCAATGCCACTTTTATATTATTTAAGTTATATAGTTATATAATAATAAAAATATACAATAATACTTATATGTCCATGAATTTATGTAATTTTTCTACGCTTCGAGGCTACGCCTTTGTACCGCCTTGGGGCTACGCTTCGCCTTTTCAAAGCAAAGCGCCTCGAGGCTTAAAATCGCCTTTTAAAACCATGACTTCAATTAGCTGTGCCCTGTGCACCACTAAACCATGGTGGGTTCTATATTTTTGACTTTCTTTGTGTAGTCCTGTGCAAAAGTCCAATTCATATTGTTAGTTACATATCATGTTGCAGATGATGTGTTAATCCATGCCATGAGTATCAGTTCCTTTGTTGCTTACAAATGATTCTACAGAAATGTAGAATCCAGTATCTGTATAAACATGTATTTATAAACTGATGAACTTCCATAGTTTATAAGATCCTCTTACATACTAGCATTCATGGGTTCTTCTATGTTACCTCAAGTTACAACTTGCATGCATCTTTCTTGTGCATGAATTTACATGCATCATAGTTAATTTGTAAATAATGCATTCATATATCTATGCTTATACACACTAAGTAACTTAGGGTGAGCTAAGACACTGAGTAGCAACTGTTATTTTATGTTGATCCTTGCAGGGAAGCACTTGGAGAAGCATGTGATGGAGACATTGCCTTCGCTGATTCTTTAGAATCATTTGGTGGTGGATGTGATGATCCTGTCAGTGTATCAATTGGAGGTTATTGATTCATTCCAATGTATCTATTTCTCGTTCTGTATCCACCTATCATTATTATAAGAGCAAATTATGCTTCTTATCATCAAAGTTATATTGCAAGTTTGATCATTTTGGGTTGTCCATTTCACCTTCCATTAACTTGGGTTGACCTTTTGTTGGATTAGAAGTTTCAAAATTGTGGCAAACATGATCTCCATGGTGAGGAGATCATCCTTAAGACAAAATCATCTTGTAGCACATCTCGATGTGGACCCAATGAGAATGTGTAGTTTTAGATGCCAACTAGTAGATGTCAACCAAATTAACCAATCCCTATCCTGTATATAATATTGAGTGCAAATTATTATCAATAGAGATTTCTTGTACACCAAATATATTTGTCTTCCTAAAAGAGTGCATAGGAATGGTCATCCCGAGGAACCAGGAGGTTTCCTAGGTGAGACCTGCGAACTGATGGGATTAATCTCCTGCATGTATACCATATGTTTTGATGTCTACCTTTTGTGGTATCTTCTATAACCTAGATAATAGCTTATCAAGAAGAAAAAAGAAGAAGAAGAAGAAAAAAAAAAAAAAAGGAATAAAAGTAGTACCTATATAATAAATGTAAGTCTTTCATTATTTGCGGTGCTTGCAAAGCTACTTTCTACTGACATGTTTTTATTGTGGTAGGGCCTGTTATATCCAAGTTCATTAGTACGTTTCGTGAGCTTGGTTCTTACAAGGAACTTCTTCGCTCCCAAGTAAGTGATGCTCAATGACATGGAGAGTATGTAACATAGGCAATTCGTTTTTGAAAATTTGTTGCTTCAGATACCTTGCTTTGCTCACGTTACGGATACATGACGTTGCACCTCTTTAAACAAATCTTAATTTACTCGAATATTTTTGCTTCCAACTATTATTTATCTTGGATTTATATGATTTTAGTGCAATCAACGTACTACTTACTCTTTTCCATATTGTGTACTACTTGAACTAAAATACTTGAAAACTAAATCTTACAACTTGTGGAACAAATTGTGTGCACATGTTAATATCTTTGCCTTGTTGGAATCTTTGTGTCTGACAATTGTCCTTGTGTTTGTTAAATTGCTTGGGGCTCATCATCAAATATGAAATGCCTAATGACTTGGTGTAGCTGTTTTTGTTCTATTGCTCTTGAGTAGCATTTTGACCCTCTAGCTCTAGACGTCCTTAGATCTACTTGGCTGCCAACTACCTATATTCGCCATTTAAAAGAAAAACCTGGCTGCTTTAGATCGTCTTTCTTACTTGCTTTGCGCTAACCTTCTTATTCTTAATTTTTGATAATCGGATCTATAACTAAGTCGTGGATAATTTTTTTTTTTTTTTTTTGTTGAGAAATTAGGACTTCCACAGTTTCACTTGCTGTTGATTCTTTTATTATAAAATAACTTATGAAGATAAAAGCTTTGTGTGAAAATGTTGCTCAAGAAATAGTATGATATATTAAATCAGACTGGAGATATAGATGGTATCTGTTTATGTATTATGGCCTTTAGGGACAATGTATCTAATAGTCATTATGAAAAGTTAACCTTACACCAAGAATCTGGGTTCGGCTAAAGGAATCTTGTTTCTTTATTTAGTTCTATGATTCTATCTACATTCATGTCTTCATATCTTCTATTAATACCTCAGTCGGTGTCCTTCAGGCTAGGGATGTCAATGGATAGTCGAAAATCCGAATTCGTATTCGATTTTTTGAATTTTATCTGAAACTATCGGATTTTGAATTTGGATGCGGATATTTATTTCGGATTGTTTTTTATTGGATTCGAATTCGGAAACTGCCTCATCCGAACCGATAAATATCCGAACCGAATAGTACCCATAAAAGACAAAATTTGAGACATGTTTACAGGTACAATACTTATCATGTTGCTTTCATTTTTATTTAAAAAAAAAGAAGTTAGATAGTCCCTCTCTCTTACTTCCCCTTTTCTCACCGTCGTCCACACTCTCAAGCCCTAAAAGATGGATGTTTTCTTTCTTTCTTCCTCTCACTCTCGTCACATCTCTCTATCTCCCTCTCTCGTCCTGTATCTTTTTTTTTTTTAAGAAAACCAAAATAGATTAGAAAGAAACATACTCCTCTCCCAGCACAAGAGATCTTACTGGGAGTAGGTCAGACATAGTATCAGTAGTAATAGAGTTAAGCCAGGTTAATGGGGTAAGACAGGTCCTCCCATGCCTAGCAGACGTACAAACTGCATCAAAGTTATCAAACTGAACATAATAAAAACCAACATTAAATAAAAGAGCAAATAAAGTCTTAGTTTCTTTAAAGAGTTCTTCATTCCTCCATCCTACTGTAGCTGCAGCACCTTGCCTATAACCCAAAATTTGCTTATCATTGCTTTCAAATCTGATATTGGATAGCCCCAATTCTTCACACCATTGATAAGCAGCCATAGCAGCTTTACAGTATCCTTCTTCTAAATCTAGGCATTTGGTGGAGATACTCCTGGTCCCTTGGCAAGACCCTGTCCAGTTCATATAAGAAAGACCAATACCCATAGGTTCATTATGAGAAATGAAAGAAACAGTAAATCTGAAAATGAAAGCGAAGTTTGTGCTTTGATTCAATTGGTTACTGTGGTTATCTGTGGAACTAACAACAATGGGAACAGATTCAGCAGCCAATTTTTCCTTCAGTAACTGACATTTATCAATCAAAATACTAATTTGGGCTGCTGTTTGAACAGGATTAGGAATCTTCTTCTCAAAAACCATCTCACACCTAGCTTTCCAAACATACCACATAACAACTGAGCAATATTCAATCCAAGAGATATAAGTAGCAGGCCAGCCTATAGAATTATTATTAAGACTAGAGAACCAATCACTAAAAGAAGAATAGTTGGAGAGATTTATGTGAAAACCACATGGAAGACTAAACCAAACTGCTCTAATAAATTGACAATGAACAAAAAGATGCAGAGTTGTCTCAAAAGCTATACCACACATAGGACAGTTTTGGTCAATATTTGGTAATATCTGAGCTATCCTGTTACTGACAGGAAGAATATTATGTAAAGCTTTCCAGAGGAAAACTTTTATCCTAGGGAGGATATCAAGGTTCCAAATCAGATTCCAATTACCAGTAAAAGGACAAGACAAATCACCAGACAACTTTTGATACAAAGACTTAACCGAGAACAAACCAGATTTGGTTAGAGACCACCATAATCAGTGCCATAATTTGGAATAGAAATAGCAGAGATAATTGATGCAGTACCTGCATCAAAACACTGATCTTGAAGAGGTCTATTCCATTCCCTTGAATTTTCAATGAAGAGATGCTTCACCAAAGAAACATCATCCTGTATCAAATCATAAAAATTGTCCCCTCATCTCTTTGTCCCTCTCACCGTCATCCACTCTGAAACTCTAAAAGATAGACCGATCAAAGCGAGGAAGCTGAGGAGATCCATGGGCTTAGAGAAAACAGGAGCTGGTCATAACGGGACAGATCTTATCAAACAGGATCTGTCAAACTAAGTTACAGATCCAGACAAACTCCAGAAGAACGACTCTTCTAAAAAATGGTGAGCCTGGTGTATGTCTCTCTGTTTCTCTCAACCTAAACAGCTTACTCGATTTTTCTCTCTCTCAATCTCTCGATCAATAGACCTCTGTACAGACGATTTTTTTCCTCTTCTTTCATAGTGCAAATTGGCTTTTGGCTCAGGTGAAGACAAATCGGTCGAATCGGATGTTATCCGATATTCGATAATGCTTTTGGATTCAAATTCAGTCGATGGAATTAGATACCCGTCGGATATCGAATCTGATTCGGATAGTGTAAAAAAATTTGATTTGGATACTGCTGTATCCGATCCAATAGGTGACCTTTTACACCCCTACTTCTGGCTTTTCTATCGTTCTTTTAGAACCTTTAACCTGTAGTTTCCTTTTCATGGGTGTTGTCATCAATCTCTTCTCGACATGACAGGCCATCAATCAACACATTATTTTATCTCCTATAGGAGCTACTCCTACGTGTCACCTCATTCTTCTTAGTCTTTCAACTCATGCATCTGAACATCTTCAGCCTGGCTGTGCTTTTGAGATATATCATATGTTGCTAGTGAAAATTCTCCTAAATTGGTTAAATGACTATCACATATCAAACACTTCTTTTGAACAGCTCATGTATCGAACATTATTGGTTCATAATTTTGTGATGAGGAAGAATTTCACTGATCAGATGATAACCCTTTTGTGATCATAACCATCTGGTAGTTCTTGTGATTGGGCCCTATATTGTGTCTGCCCCTTCACAGATCACAATCTGTCAAATTATTAACCCTTTTTGCAGTATCAATTTATGCAGATCCCCTAAGTGGGATTCATTGAATTGGGTTCTGTCCCTTGCCTGTATCCTACATTTCAGTCATGCCATTTGAAAGGTTGTTCATAATGTATAAGCTGGTGACCCCAGATTTTTACGTCAGGCTTCTATGATTGACCTTACAGGTTTCTTTATCATTTTACATACAGGTGGAGCATTTGCTGATCGACCGTTTGATGCAGTTCATGGCTGTTGATCTACATGAAGCGAAGGTAATTCTTTTTCTTCTTAACTTAAAGAAAAAATATAGTCTTGAAGTAAATTTAGCTCATACTAAGCAAATGCATAAGTTTTTGTTAGAATTTTTGAATTTTCTCATATGTTTTGTGTCCCTTACTGACTTTGTATTTTATAGGAGTCTCGTCGACGCTTTGACAAGGCTACACATGTTTATGATCAGGTATTTTTTACATATGCTTCATACTTATACACTGTATGAATACCACCTATGTTATTAAAGTCGGGGCCTAGGCGGATTTAATCGCTGCCTAGGCACTAGGAGCCCTCTAGCCGCCACGCCTTGGCCCCTAGGCGTCCAAGGCCGCCAAGCCCAAAAAATCGGGGCCTAGGGCTAGGCGGCTAGGCCCCTAGGCGCCGACTAGGCCCTTTATTAAAAACAAATTTCAACTTTCAAGGGGTTTTTTGAAAGCATTTATAGTTTTAGGTCCATTTGGTATAAAAGACTTTTTTAGGGCCATTAATGAAAAAAACCATACATCTCTACTATAATAAAAAGAAGAAAAAAGGTAAGTGGGAGGTTTTTTTTGTCCAGGTAGCATGAGCTACTTTTTTTCTCTCCTTCCTCTTTTCTTTTTTTCTCTATTTTTTTTCCCCCACCGATTCTTCTTCTTCTTCTCCCTCTTTCTTTTTTTTTTTTTCCTGTTTTTTTCCCCATCGATCCAGGTAGCATGAGCTACTGCCCCCTTCTTCGCCTGCTTCTTCTTCTCCCTCTTTTTCTTCTTCTTCCCTCTTCTTTTTCTCTGCTTTTTTTTCCCCTGCATACTGCTTTCTTTTTTTGTTTTTACTTTGTTGTTGTGGATCATCATTATTTAACATACTAGACTATGGATATTTTGTTTTGATGTTGTTGCATATGGATCATTATTGTTTAATGTTAATTTTATGAAAATTTTGTGAAATACATATGTATATATTTTTTTAGAATTTATATTAATTATGTTTATATATGCCTGCTTAATCCCGACTAGGCCTCGCCTAGGACCTAGGCGCTAGGCGCCCCTTGGCCGCCCAGCCTCCGCCTAGGACTTTAACAACATATTTAAAGAATTCTAACTCTGTCCATCAAGTTATTTCGTCCTACAATTTGTTAAGGATACAAATTAACAACATTGCTCCATAAATGTTAAGCATTTTATCTTGAACTTTAAGGTTTCCCAAGCTCAAATTCTGATTGCCAAGTCTGACAAAACTTCTATTCTGCAAATCTCGAAAAAAAAAGAAGAAGAAATGAAAAAAAAAGAAGAAGAAAACTTCTTTAATTCTCTACTTGTAAATTTTGTAGCCTTATGGCATATATAATAAAATTCGAAATTCCCCTCAAAAAAATAAAATAAAATGTTGATCATTTTTATCTTTTTCCTTGATAACTTGTTCATCATACCTATAACAATCAGGATTGTATTGTATAATAAAATAAAGTCAGGAGCATCCTAGCATCCAGATATGCTGGCTTCACTTGGGAAAGCTTAATATGAGCTAAAGGCAAGCTTGAGTGCTAAATATTTTATGGTTTCTTTAAGATGATTTTTAATTTGCTCTTATAAGCAGCAAGGAGCTAAATAATTTGTGATATGCAAAAGCGCGTAGTTTGAATTGGCTTCTGCTTTTTCAGGAAATGTCTTTAATATCGTTTATGCCATATTAGTCCTCGTATAATATATTCCATTAACACCTTAAATGGAACGTTAAAACGAGTTAAAGAGTTATTTTAAGGTTTCATGACATCTGCTGTATCAGTTGTACTGTCATTAACACCACCATCATATACTGATAGAATAATTCGAAAGAAGAAAAACAATCATCATACGATAGCTTTTGGAGAATAGGTAGCAATTTTCTTGGTGTTATTACCAAAATGGCCAAAGTAATTTCCCTTAAGCATTTTGTATTTAGGCTCTTAATGTAAGACTTAAGATAAGCTCAAATGCAGCCCTTGTCCTAGAAAACTATTAGTGCTTAAACTGCTGATCACTATCAACTTCTATTTGCACAAATCCTGGGAACTTGCAATTGCTTGTCCTCCTCTGAGTTTCTTGTATCTGAGCAAAGGGAAAAGATGTCAGAGTACCTGTAACGAGGTTTTGCTATCAGCTATTATATGTAGTGAACTGTTCTTTGATTCTGGTTCTGGATATGCTGAAATTTTTTACATGGTTTACAGGTCATGCATAATGCATAACAAACTGCGGTGCAGCGGAAGTATTAGAGAAAAAGATGAAAGGGTACGGAAACCCTAAAAGAATAAGAGAAGAGATGGAAGAGATTGAGAGAAAGTAGAAGAAATATTGAGAGGGATGAGAGATAGAGCTGTTAGAGTTAGAGAAAATCGGCTAGGGCAGCCTCTTTCATTCATAAATTTGTCTACAACTGATTAATAACAAGATGTTCAGCAACTTAAATACTGGAAATAATAAAACCCTAAGACTAAAATACCCTTAACGAAATAACCCTAAAATAATAAAAGCCCTCACTAAACTAAAGTTCTCCCATTATTTAACTAGTTGGCTAATAAGAAATTAAAAGAAAGATAAATAACTGGCCCTAATAAGTGGCCACGGCCTAACTGATGACAAAGCTAGCCGAGATGGCTAGGTTGTCCTGCATCAATGCAGTTTAATTAGTCACCCACCAATTAGCCACAATAATTCTAGCTCTATTATTCATTTGATTTTTATATATATACTTTTATAAGACGCATTAGACAACTTCCATTGTTTCTTTCAGGCGAATCTTGAACAGTGCTAATACTTCTTATCTGCCGGATTTTTTGACTCAAATTTGAGAGTTGTTCCTTCTTTTATGTTTCTAATTGTTGTATCTTTAGCTGTCAACGATATGAACTGTAGACCTTCACTTATTTCTGTTAAGCACTTGTGACTAGGCACGTGAAAAGTTCATGTCATTAAAGAAAGGCGCCCGAGCTGACGTTGTTGCTGAACTAGAGGAGGTATGCTTTTCTTGTTTTATCTGTCTCTATTTGCTCGGTCAATCATGTATCGACAACACTTGTTTTTTTATAAAATTGCTGATTCGGAAAGGTTGTAAACACAACAATCTTATCGGTTTATGTTATGCCTAGACTATTGAAAAAATTGTATTTTAGTTTTACACTTTTACTTGCAAGTGTGCTAGTGTCGTAGCACTTCACAAGGTCGAATCCATAGGGGTTGACTTGTGTAACAAAAACTAAGATTACAAAATGAGGGCTAAGGCATCAATTAACTTCTTTTTTTTATGAAGAAGGCATAAATTAACTGTCTACTTTAATCTTCTTGTAATTACTTTTGAATAGGGATAAATTAAGATTTATCTTACTTGAAGATGTAATAATAAAGTTTGATAATACTTATAATGATACATGATGAGTCGATCCATCAAAGAAGGTAATTTTTGTACCCATATCACTTGATATAATGAATAAAAAAACTTACTCAAAAAGATCTTGGAGAACCAGATCATTCAGATTTAATGTTTTGAAGAACAACAAACATAGCATGACAATAACTATGACATTAAGAATTACTAAAATCGAATCAATAAATTATTGATTGATCTTTAAATCCCAACTTACAAGAATAACAAAGTAGAAGAGATTAGGCTTTAATCTAGCCCTAGCCATCATCTCTGAAAAAGAACCCGTTGGTTGTTCTAGCACAAGAGAATAAGAATAAATTGCAAAAAAAAAAAATTAAAAGTGAAAAGTTAAAGA
>MVGT01000216.1:118324-133427 GCA_002174775.1 Macleaya cordata
GGAGAAGAAATGAGGAAAAGCAGGGAAAAAGAGAGAAAGAAAAGAGAGGAAACAAGGAAAGAGAGAAAAGAGAAAGAAGAAACGAGGGGGGCTTACAGAGCATCCTCCCCCCAAGATTTTTTTTTTTTTTTTAAATTTTTGTTTTTTGGAACTCTCTTCAACGCACTGGTGTATATCAGTCTATGTTTTCTTTGACAGTTTGGGCATATCCACATACTTGATCAAATCCTCCACGTACTTGATCAATTCCAAAACGATGATTGTTATAAATGATCTTAATCGATTGCTTGCACCCTAATATTGAAATTTGTGCCAATTAGGTTTCCTACAAAAAATAGAACATTGTAATAATATTTTTTTTTTTTTTTTAATTATTTATGTAAGAAAAACGATTTAGTTCGAGCTTTTAGAGTAAGTGGTTGTTAACATGGTATTAGAGCTAGTTGACTTTGGAGGTCGTGGCTTCGAGTATCCATCGTAGCGTTGAGGGGGAGTGTTGTTAGATACATCTATTAGACCCACAAACTGTTGTTATGTACATTGTTACTCTCCTCTCTAGTAGTTCGAGTTTTTAAAGTAAATGGTTGCTAGCAACAACATTTGACAGGAAAGTCATGCGGAAGTGAAATGTATATTTTCTTGATATATTTGGAATTCAATTACTCGCATCTATTAGACCCACAAACTGTTGTTATGTACATTGTTACTCTCCTCTCTAGTAGTTCGAGTTTTTAAAGTAAATGGTTGCTAACAACAACATTTGACAGGAAAGTCATGCGAAAGTGAAATGTATATTTTCTTGATATATTTGGAATTCAATTACTCATGATAATCAACTTATTTTTTTGAATGATATGTTTTGGCATCACTAAAATAAGAATAAATTTAAATTTAACAATGCCAGTTGTTGAAATAGTTATGGAGGCTTACGCCTTAAAGCTTACCTCAATGCGGGGATTCCCAAAATGCATGGCCTTCACATTAGTAGACTTTGAAATATGAGGATGCTTATATCTTTCTTAACGCCTCATGTCAAAGGTGTGCGCATTGTGTCCATATGTGATATGTTAATGGTGGCAGTTTGTAGTAGCTTAAAAGGTTTGCACCTTTAGGCTTTGAAACAGTACGCCAAATATCCTTTTTTAGTGCCTCATGTCAGAGGTGTGCACCTTGCGTTCATATGTTAATGGTGGCAGCCCCCCTGCCTTTCCCTTATATTGGTAAAAATAATAATAAGCTATTCTAGAATCTGGATTGAATAACATCCACTATTCCAAACCTGAAAACGTTTCTCCCCTCCATCAAAAATGGACCATAGTTTCTTTTTTCATAGTTTTATCATTGTTACTGAATTTACTTTAATTTATCTATCTTGGTATTTAATATCAAGGAAAGCATTCCCATATGGCTTATGCCTCAGGTGTTGGACCATTGTCTTGCCTCATGCCTCCATGTTTTGAAAAGCAGTAACCATCATCATTTATATGAATCTCACCACTAGCAGTTGGCATGTCCAAATTTATTCACATATGAGACTGGCAGGTGTCTATCAGTACAAGGTTCAGGCATTTTCCTTTGGTGAACTTAAGAGGTTGATCTTTTATTAAATGCAGGATCTACAAAACTCAAAGTCAGCATTTGAGAGATGCCGCTTCAATCTAGTATGTATTATATATTTGCTATTCTCCATTTTCTTTTCAGATGAATCTCGTTTGAAAATCTTCTGGTACTAAGGAAGTATTCTCCCTGGTTCTAAGGAATTCAGGTAAATGCCCTCCATAATATTGAATCAAAGAAAAAGTACGAGTTTTTGGAGCCTGTCAGTGCCATTATGGATGCTCATCTGAGATATTTCAAGCTGGTATGTCTCAAAACTGTAATAATTTAAGTAAGATTACTTATTTTAAATGGTCATCATTGTTATCTATGTGGAGTTGAAGCATTTATCTTTTCAGGGATATGAGCTTTTGAGCCAGATGGAACCATTCATTCACCAGGTAAGGGATAGGCATTGTGGCCCTTGGTTAATGTGTTTGATAACGAGAACTTGCACTAATAGTTCCTGAATTCGAAAACTGCTCCCCTTGTGCTAGCAAATACATAAGGCATATCTTAGCATTGAAACTTTCTTCCCCCCTTTACATTGATCTTGCCAAGGATACCTTCTTAGCTGAGTCTCAGCCTATTGTTTTCAATCTGTAACCTTTCTCTGTACTTGGTCCATTTTTTTTTTCACTTACCATCGAAAAGAATGTGATTACTTGGAAGTTTTGGAATTTAAGATTACCTGATTGACTCATGATTCTGGCCTAGTGGATCTTCTCACAGGGTACTAAACCTGAGAACCCTAGATATGTCCATATTCTAGGAACATGCGAGAAGGATGACTTCTTTCTGCTTCCCATGCTAGCACAAGCATTCTAGCTTCATGAATGTTACAGGGACTGTAAATAATCTATATTGGGAAACTTCTGTAAACTGAGAAATTCATTCTTTGTTCCTAGTCCGTCCTAATAATCCTTGTAACTTGGTAAGAACGAACAAAAAAAAGAAGAGATGATTGAATGGAAAAATGGCTGGCTGTAGAGTTACTTATGGTGCTCTTGTTTCTTGACGAATTAGTAAAGAAAATGCTTTTCCTGAAATTAGGTCTTGACATATGCACAACAATCTAAAGAAATGGCCAATATTGAACAAGACAAACTCGCAAAGAGGATTCAGGAGTTCAGGACCCAGGTTGAGCTGAACAACTTACGAGCTTCCAGCAATATGGAGGCCTCAACAAGTGGCGATGGTATTCATGTTGTTGGTGTTAGTTCTTACAAAAACATAGAGGCACTGATGCACTCTGCTGCTAATGGGAAGGTAAATTGTATATATATGTTTTTGAAAGAGTGAAGGTAAATTGTATAAAACATAGTTTCCTGTGCATATCTTAGAGGAGTTTTCCTCAGTTTCATCCATGCTTTTTCACTATGGGTTTCTTCAGATCTGGAACTTTTTTCTTTTTTGAGTTATTAAAATCTTTTATAACTTCCATCCTGGGAGTTGGTTTTTGGATCTTAGATATCTTCAGGCACTTATTGAAAGAATCTGTTTCATTATTTTCAGGTTCAGACAATCAAACAAGGCTATCTCCTGAAACGGTCTTCAAGTTTAAGAGGAGACTGGAAAAGGAGGTTCTTTGTCCTTGACAGTCGTGGGAATTTATATTACTACAGAAATAAGGTAACAAAACCCGTGGTTAATTCCTAGCAGCCAATAAGAAATCATGAATTTCAATGAGTTGGCTAAATGTTTGCATTTCCCTCAATATGGATTGATCAATTGTCTTAATTCTAGTCTTTCATTGCAATGACTGCAAGTCTTAGAGGCCATGTTATTTCTTTTTCTTTGTGATTGGATGAACTGATCAGGCTTAAAGGCTGCCGCTAATAACATAATCCCAACTGCATCAACTGGGTAAAACTTACCTTTGCCACTCAGTTAAAGGAAGTAACTCGATAATCTCTTTCAACTACGTTCTTCATTCCCTACTTCTAAAGCTCATCTCCTTCCTTTTGAGCCTCCCTCTCCCTCCATGGCATAACAACCTCAGAACGGCAATTGGTTTTATCTAGGCAAAAAGATGGAGTCACCTCCCTTTGCCCAGATCTCTGCTGATACCCCTTGTCATCCAGTTCTTAATTCTCATCTGTGTTGACCTATCTGACTCGTCCTTTTGACTTGGCAACCCCACCCAATCTTATCATCTACGCTAGAAAATCTTTCACTGATAAAAAAAAAAAAAAAGTAAATCATTCTTGTTTCTTAAATTTCATGTGTTGACTCATCAGAATGTGCTGGAAATTTCACGAGAGATTTTCTTATAGAAACCTAGATTGAATTTGGATTGCGGGCGTGGAGACAGGTAGAAAGGCATGTTGGGACTAGTCATGTTATCCAATTGGACCCAACAATTATGCATTCCATACTGAACATTTTCTATCCACAGATCCACGGTCAAACTTTTGTTGAGCAATAAAATATGAAGAACCCTTGAAACTTAAAAGCATATAAAAAGACCTTGAACACATGTAGCATTGGTCTAAAGTGTCAAATACTGACAACAAGAAACTATTAGTTAACATCTACATAGTTTACTCCATATCTTGAGAGTTAATGACATTATAGTTTATGTTAAACATGCAATGTGGTAAGGCTATATTTAGTAAATTCATGAACATTAAAATCATAGAAATAGTATATAAAGTACTAGCTAAAATTAAAATATATGAATGTTAATATTTTTTGGCGTGGAATTTGTGAAAAAACAAAATGTGGTTAAAGGCTAGGTCCCACAAGAAATTCGTAGAAAATGGCGTTTCCATTTTTGGCAAGACTACGAAGACATGCAAACCCATCCAAATCATAGGAGTCACTGTAATTTGGTGACAAATGGTTTTGTGAGTGTACACTGACTTTCACCATCGTGGAAGTAAGTCATAATCTTAACAAATGAGTTTCTCAAGCAGGCACCTCAGTTACATTCTATACCCACATGATTCTATTCACTGTTTATAGCAAGCCTGCAACAACAACTCCTTGCCTTTGTTGTTTGCTCTAAATTTTTGTTACTTAAAATGGCCTCCAGAAAGAATTTACATGTTATTAGAAAACTTATGCTGCAAATGATGTTATTTATTCTTCCAGGCTCCTCAATCACATCAATCAAGTGGTACATCTGAGCATGGCAGTGGTGTTTTTGGTAGGTTCAGATCGAGGCACCATAGGTCATCGTCAATGAGCGAAGAATACCTTGGCTGCCGTACTGTTGATCTTCGTACGTCAACAATAAAGATTGATGCTGAGCATACAGATCTACGGCTTTGCTTCAGAATAATTTCTCCAGCAAAAACTTACACATTGCAGGTGATTTGTTGAGTGTGAATCTTTAATAGTGGGGCATCCCAAATCCCAATCTTTGCAGCAATTTGTCTACATGATCTTTCGTTGCGGTCTCTATACGAATCAGCCACCTCTTTGATAGGTCATAGATTAAAGTAGCATCCATCTGACTGCCCAAACCATCAGATGAAAAAGGTTCTTTTTGGTGCGAATTCAAAAAGTATTTGTTGATAAGATTGTTCTTCTGAACTTTGAACCGTCAGTTGGGTCTCTCAATCCACCACTTGCTAGTATAGATGGCATGAGGAATACCATCCATGGCTGATTGTGGTCTCTGACCACCTCCCACCTGAACTTTAAACTATCGATAGGTTCCTTCAATCCACCAGTTGCTAGTACAGCTGGCATGAGGTATACCATCCATGGTTGATTGTAGTCTCTGACCACCTCCCACCTGAACTTTAAACTATCAATTGGTTCCTTCAATCCACCACTTGCTAGTACAGCTAGCATGTGGTACCATCCATGGCTGATTGTGTGGGCTCTGACCACATCCATGACATGGTTGATAATAATTAACTGGTAAAATCGTCTGCATTTTGTTGATGACTCCTTAGATTGTGAATAGAAATAGAATGTCAGCTTTATTTATTAGTTTACCTAATCTTTCGAAGTAAGTTTTTCCTTTATATGGATGAACTTGTGAAATGATGGATATTCCTAGGAATGTTATGCTCATCTTTCCTGCGCTTTGTTTTCTTTTACTTAATCAGTTTTCTCATTGTGTTTTGGTAGGCTGAAAATGAAGCAGATAGAAGGGACTGGGTTAATAAAATCACAGGAGTTATTGCATCACTTCTGAATTCTCCTTTTCTAGAGCAGGTTGACATTTTTCTTTTTTCCCTTTTGTATGAAGCTCATTTTTACATTTTATCTTCATGCAATCGCCCAAGTTCTTATGAAATTTAGGATGGATGGATTAATAACACCTTCCTTATGGACCAAAGGATGTGGGGATTAACAGCTCTTTCAGTGGTGCTGGCATTGGTTCTTCATTGCTCAAGGACCAAGAATGTTTAGAGGATGATATGAAAGTCAAAGAACAAGATGGTGTTTCAAGGATCCTCAGAGAAATTCCTGGAAATGATCTCTGTGCAGAATGTGGTTCTCCAGAACCTGATTGGGCTTCCCTGAATCTTGGAATTCTCTTGTGCATTGAATGCTCTGGTGTTCACCGGAATCTTGGAGTTCACATTTCAAAGGTGCAATATCTTTCAACTCGACAACTCATCTGTTTCCATAACTATCTTTCATTCGTTTAAGCAGTGTTATAACTCATCTTAATCCACATTCTTTTTTGGACTTTCTACCTATTCATTTAGAACTTTATACGTTCACTATTATGTTCCTTCTAATGTAGTCGATGGTCTTCCTGCACATGATTAGACACTTTCAATCGACTGCACTTGTTTTTTTAACCCATAGCTTGAAGTTTTTTAGTCGTGCTTTTATTGATTCTATTTTCTCGTTGTTATGGAAGTAATTGTTTGCACATTTTAATGTTCACTAGCTTATTCTATGTAAGTGTCATTTTGTTGATTGCCCAGCATTTTGTTCCTTAAGAGACAAAATAGTTTTTGAAGTAGGTAATTTCGGCAAAACATGGATTAGAAGTGGAAGTAGTTTTCTTTGAAACCTAAGGGTGTGTTTGGAATTTGGATCATGGTAGAATGTTTTATTCTACTTTGTTTTAATAAATTTCCGCTGTTTGGATGCGTAAAACACACCCTTTTATTTTACCGTGGTGGTCAATATTACAAACTTTGTAGTAAAATGACCTCAGCCTCCACCCTATAACTTTAATTCTACCATGGTGAGAAATTACCAGTTAGAGAAAATTTCACCACTACTCGTTGACAATTCATGTGGCAATCTTATGAGGCCCCATTGACAGTAACAAGATTCTTTGATAACTAATAATAAGTGCAGAACTATTAGGTGCAGTAGATAGGTTTTGAACTTTATCTGGAAATGGGCGAGGATGTGTTATGTGGGTTTCTTGCTACTTACCTTGGTTCCTAGCTCTTTAACAATGTGATGGACATGCTTATAGGTGTTCGACACGGATACAAATGGTTGACATGGTTTCTCTCAAATTTAAATTTGAAGATTTTTTCATCATGGAATTGGTATTTAACCCCAATTCCAGCTTTGATTTAACTTCCCACCCAACCAATTTTTATTTTTTAAGTTTATCCCCATCAGTATGCAAAAAGTATATGCAATTGGTATGCAAATGGTGCAAACAGTATGCAAAAATTTGGGGCTAAATTTAAAAAACTGTTTTTGGCTGGGGTGGAAGTTAAATGTAGGCCCGTTTTTGGGTTCTTTTTCTTCTTCTAAAATTTCCTTTTTTTATTTATAGACAAAGGAGAACGTAAATGGGAAGTATTAAAACAGTACTATAACTGAAAAGTATTAGTGAGTTTATGGAAGGAAACATTATCAAACAACTATGGTTGTGTTTAAGAACTGTTTGAGTTTGGAAATGTGGATGTAGACGTGGAGTGCCGAGTATGCTAAGTGTGCCAAGGTGGATAAGGTCTTGGTTCGTAGTTTGAGATTCTTGGAGGCGGGAGGAGACTCAACACTCATTTAAACCAAGAAATGGTCGTATGAGTGTTGTTAATTCGTGGGAGACAGGGAGGCTTGGAGGGGGAAGAGGACTTGGGTCGACAACCGAGAGCACTCAAAGTAGGCCACGAGAATATTCAAAACTGTAGAGCAGCAAGTATTCGTTTTCTTTTGCTCCGAAGCAGGTGAAGTTGCCAGAGGTCTCAAAAAACTCCCTCAAATGAGATCGAGAGTATTTATAGGCTGAGGGGAAGGGGCTGAGCTGGCATTGTCATACCCCTCCTTATCTACCATTGGCTATTCACTCTACAGTCCCACATGGGAACATTTCCCAAATATTAAATGGAGTCTGTTTCTTTGCAGTTTCTTGTTTGTTACATATGATTGGGTTATGGTCCAACAAAGCTGTAGTCTTTGATTCTTGGATAATATTTGGGAAATGTTCCCCGATCCATTGTAACGAGAAATCCTATCCAGACATGGACTAGGGTTATCTTGAGAGCAAGCAAGTCAGACCCCATTCAAATGGAAGATTCATCAGTCCCTGAGTTTGGCCAATAGTAGATAGTGTTCATATGATTAGTTTTCTGCATAATTAACCTTGTTATCTTAGATTGTTACTCGATTTTATCTCATCTTCTTTTTCTTTCCTCTTCTTTTTTTTTTTTTTATCTTTTTTATCTTTTTCTATATTTTGAAAGGATTGATTTGTTTTCATTTACTGCAGGTGAGATCCATAAAATTTGATGTCAAAGTTTGGGAGCCCACTATATTAGACTTATTTCGTAGTCTGGGTAATGCTTACTGTAACTCTGTGTGGGAGGAATTGCTACTTCAGAATGAAAGGTAATGTTCTTTGTAATTGAGATGTTCTCTGTGTTTACTGCGAAACTACTGTTAAGAATTGATCACTCAATGATGTTTCCCACAGAATTCCTAATCACCTCCGCCTCCAAATTGTTTTCTCAGTTAAGGGTATTACTGGAAACTAATGGAATGAATGCATTTCTAAATTTAAGTTTCATTTATTGAGTGTCTACTGTCTACTCATGTAACTTATCTAGATTTAAGACTAGGATTCCTGTAGTTCATTGTCTGCTAGTTGGACACACATTGGAGTTTCATTTCTACATCATATCTATCTTGGGCTCTTGGTTAACATGTTACGTATGAAAGTTTTTGTCCCAATTCTCACCCATTTTGCAGTGACTTGGGCTGCAACTTGATTCTTTAACTAAATGAATTGATTGTCAGGGGACAATATCAAAAAAATATATGGAACGGTGTTTATCTATCCTGTAATGTGTCATAGGTCAGCAAATCATCACATCACATGTACATGCAATGATAAATATCATCTGGACTAAACTTCTATGCATCTGATGGAAAATAAAAGGAAAATTTGAACGAGCTTATGATGCAGAGTTTATTGCTCCATCTTATATATTGATGTTGGAGTTAGCTGCCAATTTATCAGAGTTTTGATTTAAGTGAGTACTCAATTGTTTTTCTAGTCACACGAGCAATTGTTCATCATGATTCATGTGATCTTGAGTCAAGTTGAATGAGGCTATTATAGTTTGACACAGTTATGGTTTGCACTAGCAGAATTAGATTAGGCTACTCTTTGATTGTCTCTTTGGTTTCTTTTGTCTAGTTCTCTGCATTGTGATCCCATTTGATGTAATAATATCATGCAGTAAGGATGAACCAGATGCACTCTTGTCGATTACAAAACCTGGACCCAAAGATGCTATTTTGAAGAAGGACAAATATATTCAAGCAAAGGTACTTATTTAAATCCACAAATTGCATTATTATCTATTTTATAAATAAATACGCCCAATACATAAATAAATTCATTGATGGAATCATTTATATCTCACCAGTTATAGAAATCGTCATTAGAATACTTCAACTAATGATGTCTTAAACCTGTGCTGCTGATTTTTACTTTTAAAATTATAGCTATTGTTTTTTTTTTATCAGTAATCAAGTAGGCGATATTAGCTGTTTCATTAAAGAAAACCCAGATTGCGCCTATCTCACTGACGAATGGGCTAGTGGGAGTCTAACATATTTTTATTTTCTTTGGTAAAGCATAACGTTAGTACCAAGAAAAAAGTCGTGAAAACTGAAAAGAATGAAACTCCATACACCAAGAATGGTAGAGGCTTCCCTAGTTAGAGTTAATAGTCTTGTTTCTTTGAAGATGCGAATAAGGAGTTGTCTGTGGAGTTGCTCAAATCTTGTATATCATTTATTATTAATCTAAGAATCAAAAGGCTTCTCTTTTACAGTTACGAATCTGGAATGAATAAATTTCAACAATTAAATAAGGGAGCATACATTCATGAAGGTCCCAGTCAAGCCCAAAGCTGTTTCTTGTTAGAATCGTTATTGGCTTATTGCTAGTTGGGTTGGGTTAAGCCTTCCTACCTTCTCTCTCTTGTCCAACTACCATCTATATTTCATGGTCTTGGTTACCGCCAACTGCTTCTGAGATTCAGTTTCACAGAATAGAGCATTCTTACAATGATCTGAAGTGTTGATCTTCATTCATTTTTACGATGATTTCTAGCCAATGAGATGGTTGGGTCATGTGCCATGGGGACACAATGATTGCACCTGTGAGGAGGCATATGCATGTTGTTGACTTTTTAAAAGCAAGAGGAAGATCACAAAGGATGTGGGTTGAGGTAGTGAGTGAAGAGGACAGTCACATTAACAAAAGACAGTTTTAGATAGAATTTCAGTTGGGAACCCCAGTCCGTTCAACCTACCCAAATAGTTGGGACAAAGATGTAATGATGAATTGTTTGCTAACCTCTGATCAAAGAAAGAAAAAATTGAATTTTTTGCTAAGCTTTTTCAAATATCATGCACAAACAGGGACCACCAAACTGATATTTAAAGATACCAAATGCTTTGAAACTGTCATTTTTCAATGTTGTTCAAACCGTCTGAAATGAGAACGAATAACATAGTGGGAAAATCTTGGTAAACTCCAATATCCATATATGTACAGAAGGCATATTAAGCTAGACTATTTTTTTTTTGATGCCTCAATGGAGCAATGGATACGTTACAAATATTACATTTTAGTTATAAAAAAACAAGACACCTGTTCCTGGATAATTGGATATAAAGTTTTTTCTGAAAGATTGGTCAGTTGGTCTCAGACATCGTCAGTGCCGCTTCCCTTAATGTGGTCTTCATATTCTCATTTCTTCATTTGCTTAAAAGTCCCAAAATTTACAATGCTAGAAAGCCGAAGTTCTAGTCATGAGCTTGAATTTTGTTGCACTTATGCAGTATGTAGAGAAAGTACTCATGATCAAAGAAGCAACTAGGTCTGACGTTCCTCATGCTGTTCACATTTGGGAGGCCGTTAGAAGTGATAATATACAGGAAGTTTATCGGCTCATTGTAACGTCCAGTGTGAATATCAACACCATCTATGAAGAAGTGGATAATAGCAATCTGTATCACCTTGCTTGTTCACCAGAGTCACAGAATGATTTCAACATGGCAGAGAGGAAGCAATATGATCCGGCAACCTGTCAGAGAATTACGGATTCTGGTGATCCAGCAAATTGTCTACAAGGTTGCTCTGCATTGCATTTGGCATGTCATGTCGGCAACCCTGTGATGCTTGAGCTGTTGCTACAGTTCGGTGCTGACATAAATATGCGTGACTTCCATGGAAGGACTCCCCTGCACCATTGCATTTCCAAAGGGAATAATTTACTTGCGAAGTATCTACTTAGAAGGTAGTATATCTATTGTGGACTAACCTTAACTTATATGATATTACATGGAGCTCTTTTTCTGCAGGATTAATGATGATAATATATTCTGATTTTGGTTATGCTTTGGCTATATACAACATTTCTCATAAATTGGGCCATTGAATTGATAGAATACACCTAGCAGTCTCCTACTAAAGTTCTAAAATTTTCATCATTTCCCATGATTTCATCAACAGTTCCCTTCCCTAAATTTCTTCTGTAAGGGTCTTCTATTTGTTTTATGCAAAATTTTCATTTCAAATCACTAGTCATTTTATGAACTTCTCAATAAACATGGCGTTCCCTTCGGAATTTTAAAGTCAGTGCACATACCATAATTCAAAATTTCAAATATTTTCAGTTCGTCTCAGTATGTCAATTAATACGAAAAAACACAAAAGTCTCTCAGTGTGTATTAGTACAATTCTTGTATTGTTTCTAAAGGCTTGCAAAGTTTTGGTTGGAAGTTCTCAATTTTCAAATGACCGAAACACGTGAAGATTGGAACAGTATCATTTCACTTTTTTCCTAATATATACCCATACTTTTCATTTATTGTTTTGGAACTGTGGTTGGAATGTTTCAGTCTACCAACCGACACTATATTTGTAGACTTATAGCATATACCTATACTTGAAGATTAGCTTTTAATTATACTTTCACCGTCATACATCTGCACTGATCTTTAAGTTTTAGAGCACTTTTAAGCATCTACTTACATTTACTCTTTCCTCCTTATTTTTGTTGTGGGACTCTGACAATCCCTACTGATATGCCATCTCCATATTAAGTCATTAATAAGCTCTATTAATAACTCTGAAGTAGGGAGTTTTACATTTCCCCTATTATACAATGTGCGAGGGAAACTGCCTTATTACATATCGGGGAGGGGTTAATGAGTTGAATAATTCTGTTGCGACAAATCTAGTAGCCAAATCGGGGTTTGACAAATCGACATCGCACCCCCTGATTTGTTACCTCATTTGATATGCAGGCGTCCTATCCTGCACGTCAGGTGAGCTACAAATCAGTTGGGCGCCACATCGATTTGTCAAACCCTGATTTGTTGCAGATATTTGTCACAATAGCATTACTTATTTTTTTTCAAGTGTTTTCTTACTATGCCATGTATTTGGTGTGCTTATGGAACAGGGGTGCGCGTCCATCAATCAAAGATGGCGGAGGCCAGAATGCATTAGAAAGAACAATGGCAATGGGAGCCATAACAGATGAGGAGCTCTTTATTTTGCTTGCTGCGTGAGTTTTGACATCCATTTCCCCAAATTAGCCTTGTCTGTAAGTCCATTGTTGTCTCTCAGCTTCACTAATTCAAAGTGCTCACATCTGTTGTTTGCTGTTTGTGGGCTAAATGTTGTAGTATTACTTTTCAGTCTGGCAACAGCAACATTAAGTTTAACTTTAAGTTATGGTTTTTAAGTTACCATTTATTTTTTTGGGTCTTATTGATTCGCACCCCTATCAATAATACAAAATTAGTCTTTGCCTCATGATTTAATGAAAATCAGATTTACACCTGGAAACAGCCGGTTTTCATCCACTTACAGTTTGTTTGAGCACAGTTTTATGACGAAAATGGTGAAAGGGTGTTCTTATAAAGTATCCAAATTACCTCCAAAATGCCAGGTTACTCCATCCTCCCTCCATCAAGTTGCCCGGGCTCCCCGTGTGTTGGAAAAACCTAGTGTTTGGGTTTAAAAAGTAAAAACCCATATCTAAATTTGCAGAGCCGCTGTTGAGCAACAAAGGAGAAACTTTCAGGTTTTGGATGGGATTTCTCAACTCTTTTTAGGGGAGTGATTGGCAGCTTGTTGAGCCAGACTGTGATTATGCCACTCATTATGTCCAACAAACTTTTTTAAAGATTTGAGATGCATTGAAATGTGTCAAACTAAATTGAATGCATATTTGTGGTGAGATTCACTAAGGATTCATAGGAGAAAGATAATACAAGTGTTACTTTTTTCAGGTGGTATTTGTTTTCTTAGGCATCTGAATATGATTTGTATGAATTTTACTTGTTTGAATCTGACTTATTTGAATGCCGTCTTTACCATTTTACCTTCTGGTAGAGTTTGATTTTTAAGGTCAGTATTCAGCTAAAAACTAAGTTGAATTTGAGATGAAGTTCTGTCTATTTAATGTACAAATCAAAATGAGTTCATTTTAAAATTCTTAACTCCCTAAGCTGAAGAACTTTCACAATTCAAAGGTTAAATTCACATGAATCAAGTTTAGATGCCTAAAAAATCAAACATCACACCACCTTATTAATGGGGAACAAGGCCCGCCCTAAGATTTTAGAGGCCCAAGCAAACTTGAAAGGCATTGTGGTCTTTCTTGGCCACCCCTAGAGAAAAGATCCCTCAGGGTGGATCACTTTCGGTGGTAATTTTTTGACAGATGTGGGACGATGGGATGTGAAGAGAGGGCGAATGACCTTAGGTCGCTAAAGTGTAAATACATAAATTTTCTCTTAAAAAGCCAAAAATAATTCACTATTTACAAGATAAAAATAATAATTTGGGGGGCCTAAAAAAATAAGGTTGGCAAGCGACTCTTTTTGCTCGCTAATGCTCAACAAGGCTAGTTTGCGACGCTTCACTCTCTAATGTCAAGTCAGGTTGGCCGGTTCTTTTTTTTTTTTTTTTTCTAATCAAGGCTTGTTTTGAAATTTTAAGTCTTCACATAAAAAGAGAAGTATTTTATTACTTTTTTTTTTTTTTTTGAGTATATGAAATTGTTTTCATTACATATCAGGTTAACATAATTTGGAAGGCTAAAACAATAGAGGCCCTGAAGCTACGCTTTGTTTGCTTATGCTTTGGATCGTTTGATGGGGAACTATTGCAATTACAAAGAAAGCCGACGAGGGGGATCGGTAATGACACTGAGACATTGTCAGAGTTGACCGTAAAAAGAAGTGCTATTAACGAGTAAAGCTATTTGGACCGACTAAATGTCAGAGGTGGTGCTACAAGCATAATTGCATGGTCGGTCCCACCTGCCACATCAGATTCTGACACCATTTTGGCATTTGGTCTGTCCAAAAATTATTTTCCATTAGCAGATACCATTATAAAAAATAAGCACTATCAACGATGCACAGAATAAGGAGTACCAAAGGACTTATTTCTTATCAGAGTAATGCTAGGTTGACTACTTTTCCGACCTCCTTAGTGACTCCCTCAATGACTGTCTTGCATTTGAGGCCCACATGGAAGGCACTCATTAAGGGAATCAGTCAGAAAAGGGAGTCCACCTAGCATTACTCTTCCTGTGAAGATCTTTTTAATTCTCACCATAAAAATCATCCTCACAACAAATCACATTGTTCAAAAACTTGTAATCTCATCCGAAATTTCTCTAAATTTTAATATGAATCATCCTTTTTACTAATATTTTGTTAATGATTTTTATAGTTTTCAACCAAGTTTTAGTAGCGTAAAATGTTTAAAAATGTTGTATTTTTCTATGAGGATCATGTCCATGGTAAATCAGATCATCATTAACAAATGAGTTATGATACATGTACATTCACGCTTGGACATAAAGTTTAACACCTAGTCATGTGGGGTCCACATAAATACGATCCAATGGGTAATTTTTTGGGAGAATATTTTCCACACCATGTAGATCATCATCACAACAAATCAGTTCATTCTAAAATATATAATTCCATTGGAAATTGATTGGAAGTTTATAATTAAATAGAATCAATTTTTTAAAAATCAATTTTTGATGGGATTAGGGCAACTCTAGCGAGAATATTT